>MVAI01000227.1:0-28742 GCA_014825565.1 Phaffia tasmanica | reverse complement strand
CATCAATCTGCATTTACGATACAACCCTTCATACATATTGGTCTTGTCGCTTTCTTCGTCGATCAATATTAGGATTACGATAATATATCTTTCTATCATGATTTTTCTAATAGAAAGCCTCTTGTTTGTTTTTAGAAGTCAATACGATCACATCAAGCCTTGTTTGTAGATGAGTTTTCGCATCCGGAACAGTGCCGCATTGATTAAAGGAAAACAAAATCAAGATAGAGGAAAAAAAAGAAAAAAAGAGAGGAAAGAAATTTGCACTGCTCCTTTGCTAGGTATCTCTCCAACAACAACAACAACAACAACAACAACAACAGCAGCAGTAGCAACAACGACGGCGATGACGAGCGATAAACAACAACCATAAGAAGACTTATCTAGAGAATATTCATAACGTATGGGAGGGGAAAAAGTACGAGAAAAAAAGAAGGAATGAAGGGCGAGAACCCCTCCGTTCTTTCTTCCTAATAGACTTGTTTTGCTTTTGAGGAGAAGATAACGAGACCAACACATGCACGCATAAGGACAGATGAATTCAAATTCGGACAAGAGATGAGAAGGAAGTTTCATGATGACATAATGTTTTTAAGCCGAGGTGACATCCAAAATCACTCCTCGTCGAACTTTACCCCAACCTGTACACAATCAAACGACCGAAAGAGTTAGTACATTCAAGATTCTTTTCTTTCCTTCTGCAGGCCAACATATCAGGAAGAAAGCCTGATTGGAAGAAGAGAACAAACCAATCAATCGCCAATGCTTATCGATTCGCCTACTGAGAGCAATCTTCTCCTCCACATCAGTGCACACCGGGCTCTGGAGTACAATCTTAGCCATATCAGCCTTGACGGAAACCACTCGAGCTCCGGAGGCGGTAGCTCCAATGTTGACCAGAAGGACTTCACCTGTGAGAGTGGATATGGACACGAAACAAGAACAAAAGGGTTTAGACATGGTGCAGACTTTGGAGAAACAAAACAGAATGATGTGTAAAAAAATGTACCCTTGGTCAATTTGGCCACCTTAGTCTGCTTCTCCTTTCCTTCTGTTCGGACTCCCAACAACCGCCTCAACATGAAGCCTATAGAGAAGGTGAGATTATCTCGATTAGCTTTGAAGTCGTATGAAGAACTAAGAGCTTAAGAATACAAAGGCACGTACACTGAACCTCCAACTCAGTGTAGATATCCATTCCATTGCCAACGTCACTTAGCACGTGTCCGACCAATCGATCAGCCCTGCACATCGTCGGGTCAATCTTGGTTCCCACACCGATCAATCCTCCGGGCACAGCGAATCGAAGATCGTTGTGCTCAGCAAAGAGAGAGGCCACCTTGGAAACAATCGGAGTGCACTTGAATCGGCCATCCTCCTCCTTGGTGATGAAACCGGGTCGAATCTCGATCTCTTGTTGAAGCTTTATGGACAAAAACAAAAGAAGTCAACGTGGTGAGTTTTGACCGAACTTGACTTGAACTGTGTCATACTTAAATCCGGCCACTTACTCTCAGCACACCCGTCAAGATCGATCCTCCAGCCACACCACCCTTCAACTCATCTACCTCGGATCCGGGCTTGTTGACATCGAAAGATCGAATGATGATCATTCGAGGGGATGAAGTGAAATCTCTCGGAGGAATCGGGATTTTGGTGCAGATGTACTCATTTACCGCGTCGATGTTGTACTTGAGCTGAGCTGAGATAGGGATGATTGGTGCCTTCTTGGCCACGGTAGCTATATGATTCAAAAATTAGAACATAGTGGTTTATGAGCGCAGAACATAGACCCATGGCAAAGAAACGAGAGCAACGGACCGTCCACGAATTTCCGAATCTCTTCCATCTGCTCCTTGGCGGCCTGCTCTCGGATAAGATCGACCTTGTTCTGAAGAATGATGATGTGTTCCTGTCCCATAAGCTCCAAAGCAGCCAGATGCTCTGACGTCTGGGGCTGAGGGCAAGATTCGTTCGCAGCGACCAAAAGGAGGGCTCCGTCCATGACGGCTGCTCCTGTTAACATTGTAGCCATAAGCACACTATAATTATGAAAGGGAGTAAGCAATTGAAGAAGGTGAGTTATTTTTCTTCATTGTGAAATACCAAGCTTTCAAGGCAAAAGAGTAGATTAGTTTACGCACTCGTGACCGGGGCAATCTATTTGTGTGGTTTTTTTGTGCATCATGTTAGCACAGGTGAACACTCATCAGTACATGAGCAAGACTGTACGTAGGAAGAACGAGGCAGCAGAAGAAAGAAAGAACTCTCATACTTACCAACGAAGGAGACGTGTCGAAGAAGGTTCATCTTTCCCTTGCATCCCGGGACCTCACAGGGAGGATGGTCCTCTTTTGAAGAAGGGTATGACTTGTAACAGCTGGGTCGGGGGCAAGACTCGTTTCCACACTTGTAGATCTGGGTGGCGTCAGAAAGAAAGAAGTGGAAGATAAAACGACATAAGAAAGAAAAGGAGCCGGTCAGTGTTCTTTTCCATAATCTCTTCTCTCTGCCTTGCCTGACCATTCTTATCTCTCTTCTCAAGTCCTTAGTCGAATTCTTCACAGTTCAACCAAACCAAGCTGTTATGGAAAGAATTGACTCTTGTATACTCATTTGACGTTTCCCTTCCTTCCTCTTCACCCAACGGACTAGAGTGCTATGCAAGACAAAAAAAAGAACTAAAAAAAATGACTTTGGCATTGGCGTAACCCAACTTGATGGTAATGTTTCTCTCGAGCTCATTTTTGAATCGAACGGTCAACACTCCAGAGATGGCCTTGACGACGGTAGACTTTCCGTGGGCGACATGACCGATGGTACCGATGTTGACTGGAACGCACGAAATGAACAAAGAGTACGAAGAGATTGAGTACACCATCATCTTTTTTTACTTCGACCTTCTTTCTACTCTTTTCTTCTCTATCTGCCTTATCCAAATCGTTCAGGCAATTGAAATGCATTATGGACAAGACTAAGACAAGCCAAACTATCTTCTTCGCAGTATACTAAACATGACTGCAGGGAACAAAGCCAAAACGACAAGCAAAAGAGAAAAGAGAAGAAAAAAGAAGAGAAAGTTAGTTTTGAAAAAGAACTAACTGGTCGCCTGTCTTGAGATAACCTCGTGGCTGAGAGGACCCAAAGTGGAAGGATCAATCTCCGGCTGAGCCTGAAGAGTAGTAGCTGCGAGAGAGTCTGCAAGTGTGTCCGGCATGGCTGAGAAGGTAAGGTGAAGACGAGAAGGATGGCTCGATGGGTGGGATAGAGATAGAGGTAGGTGAGTGAGTGCGTGTGTGGGTCGTAAGCAAAAGTGAGTGTAAGGAATTATTTAAGTATACTTGATTATTGTTTAAGTATTTCATTTATTTATTCTGACGGACCTCCATCTTTTTTCTCTTCTTTCTCTTACACCTCATCATTCACCAACACCATCCAGTGTTTATCATTTACAATGCCGTCTGTACGTGCTTGTACACTGTTTGAAAGCAAGAGTGATGAAAGTGCTGATGTAGATCCTTATACGTCTTCGTTTTGGAATCGTTCTGTCCAAATCCAACAGAGAACTGTTCTTGTATGCGCTCTTCGTTCCTTCTCTTCTCATATATCCTTCCCACACTGACCAAACTTTGCGACATCGCCCTTGCTTCTTCAGTTCGTTACCGGATTCCGACGTAAGCACAAATGTTTTCGATGGTTTTCAATTCGATTTAATTCTCAAAAAAACCTTCTTTTTTGTTTTTGTTTTGACAATCGTCTGATAGGTGACCTGCGAGCTCGAGATCTCGCCTATGAGTTTGAGATGTACGTCCTGTCCTTGTTTCAATACGTCTGCTGAATGTCCTTCCACTAAGCCTTCTTTCTTTTCTCTGCACAGCTTTGGCCGACTCGTTCGATGTGATATTCCTGCTCTTCGAGGCCCTAACTCTTCTCCGTGAGTATCTCGACCTTCGTCGCCTTTGGTTTTCTTTCTTTCTTCGAGCGGGTCTTGCCTGCTTCCTACGGTGTCGTCGGAGAGTGTTTGCTGTCGAGTCTTACGGATAGAAACACAATACAACCGATAGCTCGAACGAACGTTGGAACAGTTGATTGGACCAAGTCACGATCCGAACGAGTGCCGGACGAGCAAATCATTTGAGGAGCGATTCGTGCCTTTAACGTCCCTCTGCGAGCGATCGAGTTCCATCGGTCGATCAACCGAACGAGCGGGCAGACAGACCCAAGCTTGGATCAATCATTGTCTTTTCCTCCTTCCAATACTCGCCTCTTTCGTTTCTGGATCCCGGCCACTTCGAGCCGTCTTATTTTCAACAATTTACTTAACGGTCACTAACCACCCCATCCGATTGTCCTCATCGACCCGATGCGTATCCTGGTTTTCGCTAGTTATGCCTTCATTGAGTTTAGAAGGGAAGAAGCTGCTGAGGATGCTTACTTTGATATGTACGTAGGTCTTTCGCATTCCGACCAGATGATAACCAGAGCGAGAATCAATTTTTTACCAGTGCATTCTCGTTTGATTAATATGACAGGCATGGAAGGATGATTGATGGTCAAAAGATCTCTGTCCAGGTAAGTACTTTTCTATCTACCTGACTACCTTGTCTCGATAAGCGCGTTTCTTTTGTCGCAAGACTGATTTCCTTCTGAAATGTATGTTTGCAGTGGGCCAAGAACTCGCCCTCTTCACAGTGGCGACATGAAGAGTCTGACCGATCTGTCCGACACCGAGGTGGTGACAGGCGGGACGACCGACGAGGAGGGTACTCTGACCGGGATGGTCGTCGAGGAGGTTACTCTGATCGCGACGACCGACGGGGAGGCTACCCACCTCGCCGACGATCCCGATCTAGATCGCCTGGTTACGACCGTGATCGAAGGCGATCTCCTTCACCCCGGCGAAGATCGCCCAGTCCAAGGCGATCCCTAAGCCCACCTCCTAGAAGGGATCGAGAGAGGAGCGCCGGTGAAGATGACAGAGATCACAGAGATAATGTTGCCCCAGAGGATGTGGGAAGGGAGCAAAGCATCGAAAGGGAGAGGAGCCTGGAGAGGGTCGAAAGGGCTACGGAAGAGGAGGTCGCCATCAGAAGGGAGAGGGAGACCTCTAGGGAGGATTAATCTACCGACTCTTGTTTCTAAAGTTGAAGGGGCAGAGACAAGGAAAGATTATATGGGATGAAGATGTTGCTTTATGAGCTGTATATGACAAATCCATTCCATCGTTATATCAACTACAAGAAGATGGATCATGATGAATCGAGAAGGAAGAAAGCAAAGATAAAACGAATGCTGACTTTGCCGGCTATGAACCGGCGGTGATGACTCTTGGGTGATAACCGGTCAAGTCAGCATCCATTTTAGTTTCAATTCAACCATCCATCCATCCATCCATCAAACATCCATTAACCAGAAAGTCTCGTTCAGTATCCGTTTCGTATAATATGACCGACAATAAACTAGTCCTTCACTTTCTCAACGATAGTCGAGCAGAAACGATCGTATGGCTTGTTGAGGAGTTAGGAGTCGAGTATGATATCAAGTTTTACCAACGAAGCAGTAGTTTGTTGGCCCCAAAGGAGCTCAAGTACGTCTGGTAATCAATCAGTCTCGTTCAATGTCATTGTAGACATTGTATTCCAGATGTATGCTGAGGTTGATTCTGTGTTCCAACCTTCAATGTACTCGTAGAGAAATTCATCCTTTGGGAAAAGTGTGTCTATAGTTTTCTCTCTCTTTTGGAACACACATCATATGTCGGAAACTTACCATCTCTTATTTTTCTAACCCGGCCTAGTCGCCTGTGATCACTCACAACGGGAACACTATCGCTGAATCCGGAGCGATTATTGGTCGGTCCGATCTCTTTCCTCTGCATGCTCGGTCTATCCTCTAACAAGAACGTTCATCATGGCCATTGTGTTCTCCACTCAAACCGATTTTTACAGCGTACCTGCTCCGGACGTTTGACGCATCAAAATCTGATCCCAAGTTCTCGACATTCAAAGATGAAAAGTCAAGAATCCAGAACGATTACTTTGAGCACTACGCCGAGGGTAGTTTGATGGTTGGTTTTTCTACGATCTTTGTTCCGTGTCTTATGAGATTTAGAGCTTACTCTATGTAAAATGGTGTTCGTCTTGGTTTGATGATCATAGCCTATTCTAGTCAAGTGGGTGCTGATCCGTCTGTGTCTCCATCTGACTCGATAAGAAGCACTAACAACGCTCTTTCAATCCTTTATAACTATTTCCCTTCCTTTAAAGCAAACTCGTGTTCTCAAAGTTCCCACAGATGGCGCCTTGGTACGTTCGACCTGTGATCGCCGGATTCGCCGACCAGGTCCGAGCGAGTTGGTTAGACAAGCAACTCGCTACCCATCTCCAAATGGTTCTTACTCTCCTTTCGTAGTCTTTTCTTGTTATTCTTTCTGACCTTTTCCGAGAGAAGAAGAATACGTAAACCACTCACATCAATTCGGTCTTATCTTTTCCTTTCTGGGTCTAATCAGATCGATGGAGAGTTGAAGAAATCTTCGACCGGTTGGATCTGTGGCTATGAAGAGCCCACTGGCGCGGACTTTGTTTGTCTTTTCCCTATCTCCATTTTTGCTTGTTCCCTTTCGTATTCGACACATCCATTGACGTTCTCTGCGCTACAATTCGATCTACACATGTACACCATACAGTCAATGTTCTTCCCGTTGCTGAAGCTCTCGAACGGCCGGGGAGGAGCCCTCGAAGCTCCTGAAAGTATCAAATATTGGGTCGCGAAAGCATTGGAACGGTGCGTTCTCTTCCTTTTTTTTTCCTTCTGCTCTTCAGAGAGAGGAAACCAGTTAATTGATTGGCATATGGGATATTTAATCAACCTCCTGATTCGATTTTTTCTTCTTTACAGACCAGCCAATGTCCGAGCCCTTCAACGAATCAAAGACGCTCAGGAAGTTAATCAGGTCGCCGACCCTAGTGGATCTTCCAAGCTCTAAACATTCCTTTTCTTTGGTTTCTACGCTCTTCTCACCATCTGTTCTCTTGGTTTCGTTTTAATGATCATGAGGCTTTATGTATTGATTGGATACCTGACATCACATTCCGTTCTGGGCGATCAACTGACCGATCGATTCGCGATAGTCAAAACTCTGACTTGTCGGGCAAAGAAAATGATGGTGATATAAAGACATCGTGATCTAAGCAAGGAAGAAAGAAGGGGGAGAGAAGGAAATCGTAGACGATGGGAAATGACAATGGGAGTTTTCTTGTACTGTAGCAGTAACGACGGGCAAAATAAGAGAATCGCAACTGAACCACTGGCACTTAAAGAAACAAGAGACCTTGGAAGCGAAAGAGAAAAGAAAAAGCCATACAAGAACACAAGCAGATGAAGTAATGGGATGAAGAAGAAAAGGATGGCAAAAATCTTGATTTGACAGATGAAAGGATACGAGCAAGACTTCTCGATGTTTAGTCAACTCGCTTGTTAGACCCAACACCGGCTCCGACGTTGGATGAACCCTGTCGGTCAAACTCGGCGGCCTGATTCGAAGCCTGGGATTTCAATGTAGCTATATTGTCCAGAGGATATTGAATACATTTCCGCACGTCAGCATCTGATTGACGACACAGATATGATACGATGAACGATAATGATAGAGAAGACGAACCGATATCTTGATCTTTCCTAGCCAGCGTACCCTCGAGCTCGACCACCTGTTTCTCGAGTTGTTCGATCTCACCCTTCGTCCTGGATCCAGCGGCCGCTCCCTTCTTGAGTCGTCCGAGCTCCTCAGTCGTGTCGATCAACTCGAGAGCGATGGAGAATGCTCTGGCCAAGAGGAGGGCGAGACCGAGAGTTCCTCCGGTCAAGTACATGTTTCGTTGGGCATAGAACTGTTGTTTCACCGAACGAAAAGTCAAAGCCCGTCAGACTCGTTATCCAAGGCCTGTGACTCGGTGATGACAGAAAACCAAGTGTAAAGGCTACATACTTTACGACTGTGCACGGCTTCTTCACTTCGAAGATCCGTCGCACCTCCGGCATGGTTAGCCTGGTCCTTGGAAGCCACTCGGACTAATCGTTGAACGGCATCGATAAAGAGCAGGGTGACAAAAATAAAGGCGATCTTGAGAGCGTATTGAATTTTGGCGACCTGTGAGATTCCAGTCCCATACGGTCAAGATAGACAACCGACGTCCGTATTCGACACGAGATAGATAAACATGAAAAGTTAGTCGACCGAGATATCACCAGCGAAAGAGGAGAAATACATATAGATTGATACAAGGGAAGTAGGTATTGAATGAGATCTCTTACGATAGGGTTGACGTTCAAGAATGTCAGGATCTGTCTCCTCATCGCGTGAGGCCAAGGTCCGAGTATCACCATGCCAAGACCGATCTCTCCAGCCAGGAGAAGGAAACAAACTGTACGTGATCAAAAAGCCGAACTAGATATCAGCATACAATTCGGGTGTATATGAAGATGACAGAATATGACGAAAAGTACGAACGAGAGTAGTAGAGCTGAAGCAAATAGTAGATGGGGAAAGGGGGCGAAACAAAGAGATCTTAGTTGTGATGATCCATTCTTTGTAGAAGTAGATCTCGAGTGAACCCTCAATTGACCACTCACAGCCATGTTCGAAGTAACAAGTGGGTATCAATAGGTCTGTTTACACTATACACGTTGTCGTTGTTGTCGATACTGTTGCTGATATCGTCGTCGTCGGTAGAAGAATAGGAAGAGAGAGGAAGGAAAAGAGGAAGAGAAAGGGAAAAAGGAAAAAAACCTGGCTGGCTGTACGCAGTCGTCAGACGAGCCAGCGAGAGTTAATACGTCATCGGTGCGTGTGCACTTTAGCTGGTTATACATATGCCACTCACTCACTTACTCACTCGTCCTTTCGTTCTTTCTTTTCTTTAGCTCTCTTTTATTATGTATCTCGGATTAGAAAGGGATCATGTATATGGTTAATGAAAGATGTATATTAAGAAAGGACTAGGCGAAGTTACAAGAAGAAATAATATAGATTGTATTCCCTTCTATACAAGCTCAATCGGGGTATTCTTTCCTTCCGACCTCGTCTTTCTCTTTTTAATGAATGACACTGTTTCACACATACACAGAACAAAAAAGAGAAAGACACCCATCATCAAACACCAAGACTGGTCAATAAAAGAGAACGACAATTTCTACGCGCAAGCGAACGCAACAAGAAGAAAAACTCTAATCACCTTCTCGAGAGATTTGGGTGTTCTGTACCCATCCTGGAGGAAACAACTTATTCATCTAAGGTTCGTTCAAAGGACAAAAGTATCGTCAGGAATACCATCACCCGAGTATGGCAGACACATGAACGAGGCCTAAAACCACTCACATCGGCATACAACGCCCTGTTGAGCGGCAAAAGATGTTTTTCCTGCCCACCCTCATACCTAGCCTTTTCATTCGCGAGCGTCAGTGTGTCCGACGTGACATCCATCAACTGAGTGAGCAGGTCCTTCATCCTGTCGTTGAACCTAAATTTTCTGGATGGCGGCCTGTCCTCTACTGGTTGTTTGGAGGGAGGCGTGCCGGGCGGTGGAAGCGGAATTGTCGGATGGTTCGGTGTGTAGCCCGTGGGGGTATGTACGTCTGTGCTCGTTGCTGGTGGAGCAGCGTCCGGAGGAAGCGGACCAAACGAGCGAGAATTAGGTGAACCAGAGTCCACACCGACCGATGCTGATGAATTTTGAGCGTGGTGGCCGGGAGAATCCATGATGAGCGTCGACTGGGAAAGAGAGACCGCCAGAAGAAAGAAAGAATTAGCTTCCGTCGATAGAATCGATTGCACCAGGCAATCCCGCATCGGAACATGACTCACGGGTGTGCCCGGCCTGATATCTGAACCTTCTCCGTTTTCCTTGTCTGCCTGTTTCCTTTTCTGTGTCTCTTCTACCAAAGAACATACGCGAAAGAAGGGTCAGTCAGACGGTCCGAAGGAACAATAAAGATACAAGTAGAAATGAACAAAGCGCGACTTGCCCCATTGTTGCAACGACTGCTCGTATTTCTCAAACACATCATCTTTGACTCTGTTGATCTCATTCGAAAACTCTTCGAGCAGATCTCTCCGTTTGATTTGAAGGAGGCCGTCGTGAAATTCGTAGATCTCTCGTTTGATGAGTTTCTGAGAGAAGGGGGAACAAAAACAGAGTTCCATCAGACACATACTCTGTTTCGCACTTTGGATCCTTGAGAGAAAAGAAAGGCGAGAAAGAGAAGAGAAGCAAAGCAATGCTTCCCAAACTCGTTCAAGAAGCACTCACGGTCATGGTAAACTTGTTATAAGGAAAGATTGTCGGCATGAGTTCAAACAATGATTCGCCATAGAACCCAGTCAGTAACGCCGTCTTTGCAACGTCCAACAAAATTGGCTTCAGCCTTGGTGGGAACTTTGCTTTGTTCGTCCAGTTTTCCTTCTTGACCTGTTTCTTCAGTTCATCCAGTTTCTCTCTCAGTGCCGGTGACGGCGTCGGTTTCACGATCTCGATCTCGTCCGACTTGTCGACATCGAAAGGCGCAGAGGCCGAACCGGTGCCCGCCTTGGAAGGTTTGCCTGATTGAGAGGAAGAAGACGCTGCGGCAGGATGACTGTTCTCGGCCGAAACAAAAGGATCGTTTGAACCAGAGCCGGAGCCAGACGGAGCCACACCAGGTGAGAAAAACGAAACCAACTCGATTGGAGGGACACTCTGCTTCGCTTGATTTCCTACCAAGCCATTATCTGCATTTTCATTTGAAATCGAAGTTCCACTTCCGCTGGGAACATTATCGTTCGGGGCAGCCGAGGCAGTGGAAGTCGAGATGGGTCTCGGCTTTGGCTTCGGTCTCGGCTGTAGAATGTTTTCTTCTGTTGGTCGATCGTCCAACTTTGGCTTCTTCGCTTTCGAAGGTAGGTTGGTGGTCGGATCGGCTGGTCCGGCTGAAGATATAGACGAGGATGATAGCGCCGGAACAGAGGTCGAATGGACCGGTAGAGTTTGCGGGGCGGAGGCGGAGACGGGAGCGGGGGGTGGGACAGAAGCAGGAAGAGAAGAGGGTATGGGCGCTATGCTATCTACTGGAACCACGCTCGCCGCCTTCTTTGTTGGCTTTGGTTTGGTAGAAGGAATAAGAGTGATGGGGTTTCTTTCAGGCGCGAAAAAAAAGGAGAGAGAGAAAGAAAACCCCACCAGAGATCAACATTTATGTACACTTTCTTGAGAGCAATAAAAGGGAAACTTGAAGGGAAGGTACACACTTTTCTTCGCCCTGGAGAACGACATCTCCTCTACAGACGTAAAAGCCAGGTTTGGCGGGGATACCTGAAAAGTGAGGTTCGTCAATCCCTTGAGTAGAGTCGTCCACGAACGCGTCGTTGATGTCATATTCGTTGTCTTTGCTTTTCTTTTTCTATAGACGGAATATCCGGGTGATCGAGACAAGAAATAACGCGCGCGCGTGTATGTGAAAGTGAGAGAAAGGAAGAAACATTGATGAGCAACTGTTCTGGCCAACAGTATCTATAGAGAAAGGAAAGGGAAGAAGGACGAACGATCGAAACGGCGGATGACTTTTTGTTGCCATACCTTTTCTCTAGCTCCCGAGCCAGACGCTCTTCCTCTGTTCCTCCCTCTCCGTCGTCATCTCCATCGACTCCATCGTCCTCTTCTTCTGCCCAGAGCCCGCCGAGCATGCCTCTGAGCGAAAAGTTTTCCATCGTTTCCTCGTCGTAAAACTCCATCTCGTACGCTCTGTCATACAAACTGAACTCGGAGGCTGGTCCCTCGAGGGTGTGTTCTAGTCGGAGAGTGATATCTGGTTTAATAGGCACAGGTGGAGGTGAGGGAGAGGGTGTTCGCTTTCGTTTTCGTTTGCTTGTCACAACCACAGGGGCAGTGGTGACAGCGACAGCGGTTTCAGAGGCAGGGTCGACCGAAGAAGAGTCTATTGTCGCAATAGGGGGAGTGGCCAAACCGAGGGTCAGACTGGTACCCGAAAGTGTGGTCAAGTCTGATGGAGCAATCGGTGCGCCATCGGCAGCAGGGGAGAGAATGAGGCTAGACGGGATTGATCCGGAGACAAGACCGGAAGTTGGGGTCAACGTGGTGGTCGAGTTGGTAGTGAGCGCGTTGAGAGAAGTCGGTTGATGGATGTCACCTTCAAGAGAAAGCCCCAGTCCTGTGGTTCCTGAGGTGTTGAGTGCCGAGGAAGAGGCAGTATTGACGGTGGTAGTAGCAGCAGTAGTAGATGACGAAAGTCCGGTTGGTCGACCCTCGTCCTCCTCCTCGTCGTCCTCATCCTCATCCTCATCATCCTCGTCATCCTCGTCATCGGACATGTTGACGTCGTCGTTGAGCTCGATAGAAAGATCTTTGCCTTTTCGTTCTAGACGACCGTTTCCGTTTTGGTGGATGAACGCGAGATCCGGCTTAACGTCCTCGTTCAAGAGTGCTTCAAACTCGGGCCGTTCGACCACCACAGAGATCTCTTCGTCCTCACTTTCGTCTTCGCTCTCTCCAGAGGTAGTGTCTTCCAAGTCAATAACTTCTTTGTCGCCCTCTTGAAGCATCCTGAGCGGTCTCTTTAGTGGTGGTCTCGAATGTTGATTTGGTCTGTAGGTCGGCGTGGATTGAGAGTTGTTGTTATTGTCAATAGCGGTGGCTGCTGTTGTCAACATCGACGGTGATGCTGTTGCTGTTTTTGCTGATGATACTGAAGCTGCTTCTGTTGTTATCGTCGAGTTCATTGCCGGTCCTGATGAGGGGGATGGATGATGAAAGGCTGAGTGCGGTGACCGGAAGGTTGATGGATGGGGAGCATAGAGAGAGGACTGTGGCTGAGTGGTTGGTTTGGTGGAAGGAGAGCCATCCGTCTGGTTAAAAGGCGAGCTTAGTGAACGGTACGACTTTAGGTGTGGTGTTTGATGATGGGTCAAAGGAAACAGATGGTTCGACGGTCCCCAATGTGAGTGACCGAGAGGTGAGGACGGATGGACGGACGTGGTGTTGTGTTCGAAAATATCGTTTGATTGGGTGATATAATGATGGTCAGTGGTGCCGTTAGTGAAGGAAGCTGCTCTCCCAAACGGTTTATTGATTAACCTGTCGAGCGATGAGGGGACGGCAGTAGCGGCTTCGGTGTTGTTGTTGTTGTTGTTATTGTTGTCGTTAGTAGTGAGGATGATGTCGTTTGATGAACGCCGAGGGATAGACGAATTGAAGGAACGAGACCGGTCAAAGGTTGAAAGATCTCCGGCGGATGGTTGACTGGCTGACGTTCGACCTACCCTGTTTTGATTGATGCTCGACTTGGTGTTGTCCGTCAGAGTTGCAGGTGGGAGCATCCCAAGGTTGTATCGATCTGGGACCGTGGGTAAAATGTGAAGATTAAGGTGTGAATGGATGAATGGATGGACGCTCTCCTTTCGAACACCTTGAATAACGACCGGATGTGATTCCTTCTATTCTCTCTTTCTTTCGACTTTTCCTTGTCTCTTTCTGATTGAAACCACAACTAGAGATGAGCAGGAATGAGTACAAGAGGTGAGCAAGAGGGATGAGCAGGGAAGGATGAGTAGGGAGGAATCGAGAAGGTGTAACACGGAGAGAGTAGTAAGAAGATTGTATTCGAATGAGTTCTATTAGAGTAAATCACAGTATAGAACAATACACTACACTACACTACACTGCACTATACTGGCCATGTGAGGCCGCTTGGTTCTATGATGCTTAACGTATTCTGCCAACAAAGCTTGCAGAGCGGTTTGTTCTCCTTTTCTTCGCTTCTCATATACGAAAGTATAAACTGAAAAAGTGCATAATAAATCATGTAGCACAAATAGCATACCAGGCTCATGTTTGCCCGTCTCTTTTCCGAGATCACGCACGTCCTGATCCACAACTCCCATTCTCTCCTTCCATCGCCTTCCTATCTCACCCCATCACTCGCCTCCCTCTTTGCCAGAGACATAGACGGCATTGGCTTAGGCATCAGTGCTCGTGGCCAATACAGGTGCTGAGGTCTGTCCTCGAGTTCCCTGACCGGCTACAGAGTCGTTGTCGATCGTCTGTCCAAGTCCAAGTATTGCATAAAGGTCAGAAGGAGAAAAAGAAAACAGTTCTCAGCATCGCACATCCAAGTTTGATACTATGATACCAAAAGAAAGAGAAAAAAGAAATGTGTATGTGCGCGCGCGAACAAGTCACCGCCACCACCCACGCACCCTAGGTTTACTTGATCCGGTCTCGTCCTTCTTCTCGACGGCAACCTTCTCCGCTCGCTCCGAGTTTCGGTCCCCAGGCCGGTTTCCACCCTTTCCACCCCGTCCTCCACCTCGTCCACCTCGACCGCCTCCCCGACCACCTCGTCCGGAACCACCGCTTCGACTGCTACTGCTCGTTCCCGCCTGGGTCACTGCCTCGAGAGCCTTCTTTCCCTGGAAGTTGGCTCGGGAAACATAATGCGTCCGGAGATCGTCTCCCTCGAGGAACGACCATTGGATCTTTTGTCCGCCCACCACAATATCCCTCGCCTGAAGCGCGGCCAGACTCTCTGGGGTGAAAGCCTCGGCAGAGTTTTCAAACGCACCGCCAGTCGTTCCTTTGGGGAACGAGATGAAAGGTGAGGTGAATCCAGCGGTGACCAGGTCGGCCTTTATGTGAACGTATAGTCGTGTTGTTTTCGTCCAGTTTCACATCGGTCAGTTTCCAGACAATCAAGCAGAGACAAAACAGAACTGGATGAAACTGAATAAATAAATAAATCTCACCTTAAGAACTCGCCAATCACCGTCCGGTCCGGCTCCGGAGAAAGAAAGGACGTGTCCTGTCGGGGGAACGAGAGCGCTTGGCTCGGCCAAGTTTCCCTCAGAGTTGACCTTGAGCTTTTGTCCCAAATATTCGATTTCCAGATCCTATAATGTCAATTCATATCCAGGTAGAACCTCTTGTCAGTCACACCGCTATTGTTATCGCCGTCATCATCACTACCACCGTGACGGACAAAAAGGAGGAAACCTACTTCAATCTTTTTAGCTCGCTTCCTCTCCTCTTCCTCCCTCTGCTCCTTGTTGTCCTCTCGCTTTCGCTTCGAGACGCCGGAACCGGTGTCCATCAACTTGAACGCGTTGAACTTTCCTTTTGGCATGGCTGACGAGGCGCTCGATCCTCTCTGAATAGAGTTGGGGTCAATGTTCTTCTCTTTCATCTTCATCTGGACGTAAGCATCTCTGTACAAAGGTCATCGAGTGAAACCAAGCACGATCGACCGATGTCAGACACGTTCACGCTCGGAAAAGTATCTGTCGAAAAGAAAGAAGAAAGAAAAAGCAACCCAACGCTTCGCGACACACTCACTTTGTCATCGCAGAGATCTCGGCACCCTGGAATGTAGGTTTCGGCTCCAACGCGAGGAACTTTTCGACAGCCTCCATCTCTGCAAACTCGGTGAAGACCGAGTTCTTGAACACCTTGTCGTCACCCTTTCGCATTCGGACGACGTTGACCTTGCCAAACTGGTTGAACCAATCCTCAAGCTCGAGCTGCAACGAAGGCGTCTCTGCAGGAAATCCTTTCTGCAAACGCGAACATAGACACACATATATACCAAACCATCAGTTCAATGTCTGTTCAAGAAAATGGAAACAAAAGAGAACCCCACAAAGAACTTACAGCATAGACACTTCGGGCGAAGGCATCGGTAGGAGGCTTCAACTCTCTGGTTCGCCTAACCTTCTTGCCCTCCTGATCGACGGCAAGCAGCTCTTCACTCCTTCGAAGAGACTCAACCACCCAGGGAAGGCCTTTGGCGAGGTACTCCTTCATTCGAGAGAACGAAGCGACAGTCGAGATATCGACCCATCCTTGGTGAAGAGGATCTCGCTGGGTGGCTGTCCACAGAAACTTGTCGTATGGGAGGTTGGAATCATTAAAGTAGAACTCGACTGAAAGAACGAAAGACGTGATGAAGCGATTAGAGTATAAGAGGAGTCGATCATGAAAACGTGCACGTTGTTTCAAAAAGAAAGTACGAATACAATACGGCAGCGGTCAGCTCTAAAGAAATATTCTTCAAGACTCTACCCTCTCTTGACGTTCAAAAGAAAACGTACCCTGGGCCAAACACTTTTTAGCGAGCTCCTCGTCCTCCGGAAGGATCACAGAGGTAGTCTCAGCAGCAACGGCCGGGGTCTCGACTTGCGTCTTGGTCTCGGTAGAAGCGACAACAGGAGCGGATTCTTCAGCCATGATTCTATAAGACTAGGATAGGAAGAAAATAGAGAATGATGGATGAGGTTGTATGGATCGAATAGAGAAACCAAACAAGAGTTAACAACTCACAAAAAAAAAAAAGAAGTCAAAAATTTAGGAAAAGTCCGAATTATCTTTATGCATTCCCAGAGGTTTCTTCCTTGGGTGTGTGTGTGTCTGTGTGTATCTCGATAATCTACTTTGCCTTTGCTCGACTTACCTTGATCAGTCTTACGTTCGTTTGGTCAACGACTGTGTTCCAACGGATCCATATATACACTCACACTCAAACACAAGTTTATATACCACCGACATGTCCCGTATAAACTCTTTCAAACGATCTTGGGCAGGAGAAGATACATCACAATCCGTGGATGTCACAAAGGAGAGGATGAGACCGGCAATGTATAGGCCAAGTGGTCCAACGTTGGCCGCGAACTCGATATCGTCAACACCTCCTTACAAGACCAAGCCGTCATCTTCGATAGAAATTATCGAACTCGATAACGACGATGAAGATTCTCTTAGGTAGATATTTCTTTTGACTATCTCCCTTTGTAACTTGTGTCTTTACTAGCGCTCTCGATGGTATTGTCTTTGTTTGACTCGTATGAACTGTGTTCTCTTGCTTACGGTTACATGTCTTGTCGCACGACAGGAAATCAGCACCATCCACTAAACCAGCCAACTCGCCGTTCGCACACCCGTCACCACCGGCAGAAGCTATGATCCCGGATCCACCTGTTTATTCGCCTAGGACAAGACGTCGGATTGCTATTATGGGTGAAGCAGCCGCTCTGAGCCCGTCATTCAATTCGTCTTTCAACTTACCAACCAAACGACCGGCTTACGAAAGTCTCATCGACGGCTCCACAGGACAAACCAAGTTGGCGAATTTCTTTCTTCTCTCTTCTCTCTTCTTTCTCATTGCCTGTGAACGATTCGCAGGAAAACTAACCGGGAGCTTGTGTGAACGAATTTTAAGAAAACGAATCGTCTCAGAGAATTCAGCTGTAAAGGCAGTGGTGAAACCTGTCAAGAAAAAGGCAATTATCCTGTCCAACGAACAAAAGGCTGTACTCGATATTGTGGTTAACCAAGGCAAAAATGTGTTCTTCACAGGTTCCGCCGGTGAGTTGTCTTTGATTCTTTCGTGTTTTTCTCTTATCGGCCAGGTGTGGGTGTTGTTGTCGTCTCGTTCTTGCTCAGAAAAGAACAAGAAAGAGGAGGTATATGCGCTATCGATAAGAAGTGCATATACTGTTGGCGCAACGCTATTCCGCCTTGATTCCCTTGCCCGTTCTTATCTAACTATGTTTCTTTTTTGCTTTTTCTATTGGTTTCTTCCAATAGGAACCGGAAAGTCTGTGCTTTTACGAGAAATCATCAAAGGTCTCCGAACAAAGTACGCGACCAGACCGGATGCGGTAGCGGTGACGGCAGCTACGGGGATCGCGGCTTGCAATGTTGGTGGGACAACACTCCATAGTTTTTCTGGTATCGGCCTGGGAAACGAGCCGGCCGACAGGTTGGTGAGCAAGATCCGGAAAAGTAAACCTGCGTCCGGTCGATGGAACAGGACAAAGGTGTTGATCATCGATGAGGGTGCGTTCTTTCTTGGTGATTGGGAAGGACCGGGGGGAGACAACTGAAGAAGCTGACTTATGAGTTTCCTCCTATGCAGTGTCCATGGTGGACGGAGACTTGTTTGATAAACTATCCAAGATCGGTACAATGTATGTTCATCCAAGATTCCTCTTAAATCGTTGTGGGCGACTCCCTAAACAATTTTGAATCTTACTTGTGAAACACAGGCTGAGACGGGATCAACGACCGTTCGGAGGAATACAGGTATGTCTGGATCAGAATCAATATCTGAAACTGAGAAATGATTAACGGTTTCATTCTATCTGTGTATTCGCTTCTTTCTCCTCGGGCCATCAGATCATCGTGACTGGCGATTTCTTCCAGGTAGGTAATCAAGACTGGCAAAACTCGTTCACTTTTGAAAGCCATCCATCTCATGAGACGCTTTCTTTCTTTTTCTCCTTTCTTTAGCTACCACCTGTCTCTAGGGATTCATCTGCCAAGTTTGCATTCGAATCGGCCATGTGGAAGGAGACCATCCATCGAACTGTTAATCTAACCGAAGTAAGTGGTTGCTTCTTGCGTTTGATGCCCTCGTATGTTTCTCATACTCCATCCTATCGATTTCTTAGGTTTTCCGACAAAAAGACCAGCGTGAGTACTTTGGTCGCGTTTGGACATCAGAACAAGGAGTCAGCCTAAGTGTTTTGGTCTTTGTCTTCTCTCGCATACATACAGGCTTTGTCGATATGTTGAACGAGATGCGATTCGGTCAACTGTCAAACGCGTCCATTCAAGAGTTCCAGGCGTTGTCCCGAGAGGTCATTTACGCTGATGGAATCGAACCCACCGAGTTGTGAGTGTCTTGGTTTTCTCTTATGTTGACAGAGCTCTGCTCAAGGACTGATACGACATCACACTCCCTCTTTGGAATAGATATCCACGAAGAGAAGACGTGGAGGCAGCGAACGCGAACCGACTTCGGTCTCTTCACCAAGACACCATCCGTTTTACCGCCGAAGATTATGCTGGTCAAACAGGAATGGACCGGGCTCAGCTCAAGAAAGAGTTGAGCAACATGCTCGCTGTGGAGGAACTCAACCTAAAGATAGGTGCTCAGGTGATGTTGATCAAGAATATTGATGATGATTTGGTGAACGGATCTGTTGGCAGGGTCATCGGATTCCATACCGAGGCCGAATGGGGAATGGTCTCTAGGGAATACGAGCTGGACAGTGGGGGTGCGTTTTCTTCTAGTGGTTCTTCCTCGGTTGACCCAAACACGGGTGAGGAAAAGGTCTGGTCGTCAGGAGGGAAACCTGTGAAGGAACAAACGTTGAGACAACAGGAGGCGGCCCAGCAAAGCACGAGGAAGTTCCCTGCTATAAGATTTGCTCTCGCCTCGGGTGGACATCGGAATCGATTGATCATCGCGGAGAGCTTCAAGATCGATATGCCGGATGGAACACTGAAGGCAGAAAGAAAGCAGGTATGTCTCTATTTCTATTTTCGCAACATTTGTTCTGTCTTGAGCAAGTCGCTCATAACTGTATGGGTTGATGCTCCAAATAGGTTCCCTTAATCCGTAAGCGTTTCACGAATAACATTCATAGACAATATTAGAGGCGATAAAAACTCAATACTTTCGATTCTTCTCGATGCGTGGACTGAAATCCAGTTGCCTGGGCTATGAGGTCAGTCTTTTTTATATATCTATAGACTGAAAGATTAGTCTCCCCGTTGACTGATGTGTGGTTTGTATTTGTCGCTTCAGTATTCATAAATCACAAGGTCAAAGTACGTTCTTTATTCGTTTCTCTTTCAAGACGTACAATCGCCTGACGATTATGTGTTATAATGCATCGATAAAACCGCCTTAGCACTCGAGCGGGTCAAGGTAGATCTTCGCCGGGTATTTGAAAAAGGTCAGGCTTATGTTGCATTAAGTCGAGCCACCTCGATCGATGCTCTACAAGTCTTGTCGTTTGACTCCAAAAAGGTGGGTTGGCCGTCCGTAGTCTTGTTAGGGTTCCATCTGTCTTGAAGAATTATGCCACGTATTGACTTTCATATTGGATATCTCATCTAGGTCATGTGTCATCCAAAGGTGAGTTGCGGTTTCTTTTGCTGGGTCATTCTTTTCTCACATATGAAATCCTGATGTGAAACTGTGAATGGATCGGTTTTGAAAGGTTGCAAAATTTCATACATCACTTGAGACGATCTAAACGTTGGGGTGGAGCCTCTTGGCTTTCTTTTCTCTCTCTTTTTCTCCCTTTCAAACCGACTTGTTTCACGTCCAGCCATCTGCACATCAAATTATGTAACATCATCATCACCATCATTATTATCACCATCATCATCATTATCACTATCGTTTGTCATCCTCTTGGCATAAATCCATCAACTTCTTTTTTAGTTCCAGATTCCTTGAGAAGTCACTTCTTATATACATATAGACCGCAGCCTCTTTGCCTTTTTCTTATTTGACTAGTACAAGACGATACCCAGCTAGCCAATGATTTATTTGATGATATACGTCATCCTGAGCTTTCTTGACATTTGTGCTGACTGACTGATTGACTGATTGACTGATGAACGGCCTAACGAACCCAATAAACTCAAGTCACCTTTATGTCCTTGCCGAGACACACGAACATGAAAAAAATGGATGAATAAAATAAAGACGGGAGCCGCCTAGAATAAACATCATGCGCCCGGAGTGTGTCTGAGAGGGGAAAGGAAAATAACAACAAGAGAACCGCTATGTTCCGTTTGTCTATGTTTATTCCGGACAAGAACGGGTAGATCGGGAAAGAGAAAGAGCAGACCGGATATTTGGGAAACGGGAACCGGAGATGATAAGCCGGGATGAATAAGAAAGAGATGGAAAGATGGCTTGAAGAGACGGATCTATCAACAGATGTGAAAGAGGTTTGTGATGGAGACAAATCACAATATACTATGATACTGACGAATACGAAAGCGAGAATAAGAAAGAAGAATTTTAGCCTCGTCCTAGTAGTGGCTGGTTGGAAGAGTAAGAGGGAAAGATCGGATCAAAGAGAGAGAGAGAGGGATGTTTCTATTGGTATCGGTGTTGGAGTTGTTGTTGTTTTAATAATAACAATAGTAGTAACAATACTAATGATAATAGCATCATCAATTAATTCTACTTGCTTATGGACAGTCTGCGTTGTGAGGAAACCTAACCCAAGCGAGCACAACAAGGTACATACACACATACATACTAACGACAGAGGGGGTGACTTAACCGAAGCACAGCCATGCTCTCATCACGGCGGCAGATCTCGACGCGACTGATTTTGATCGATTTATTTATTTTCTCTTTGCTTCTCGCCTCTCCTGACCTAGCTCATTCTATTTGTTGTTCCGTCTGATGCCGATCAACATCTGTGCCTGAAAGCCGAGACTTTCAGTTTGAGGGGTATTCTGGCTCAAGGCGATCTTGCCCCTGAAGTGCCTGCGGAACCCTTTGAGTGCCCTGATCACATGTTTGGTACGCGCAGTAAACCCTATTGTTTGCCGTCACCCCCTTCATTTCACCTTTCGTTCCTTATACCTGTCACCTTCTTTCTCTTTTTCTTTCTCATCCTGACAACCATCTCGTCGATTCCTCTCTCGCTTTTCTTTCATTCTCTTTCCCTCTTTTTCGTTTCCCTTGCCTTTCGTGTGGACAGATCCTCATCTAGACACTCACTAACTCACTCATTTTCTGTTTACCTCCTCTCTCCAACCACTCTCTTGCCTACCAACAAAGGACGTAACCCATCCGGTTCTCCTTTCTATCGCTCTTTCTTACAGCTTCCTTTCGTCTTGCTTTCCTTAACCAGCCACCAACTTGGCCTTCACCCTTACATTCACTCTTGATCATGCTCTGCAACCTTAACCTTCTCATCGCCGGAGCGGCCCTCATCTCGCCCGTCATCGCCGCTCAGCCAAATGCTCCTCGACATGGCAGACCGGACAAGCGAAGCAAAGAGCACCGAAACCTTGCTGCCCTTAAGAACGGACCCAAGGTCTCCAAGCGAGACACCTTCTCCGGAACGTTCACGTACGTTTTTGCTTTCTTGACCTTTCTCTCTCTGGCCCAAGTCGTCTCTTGATTGACTGACAACGAGTTTATCATCATTAAAAAACATACAGTTACTACGATTCTTCCGTAAGCCGCTGTTTATTCCTATTTTTCAAAATATAGGGGACTACGCCGGTGTCCAATATAAGAAACACATAACTAATCAAACCCCTTGTTGTTATTGTTTTACCTTTATTTTTATTTCGTTTTATTTTATCAAGGTCGGGCTCGGATCCTGTGGAAACTACAGTAAGAACTGCCCCGTTCATTCGCCACCTCTTTTTTTCTTCTTCTATACATGTCATTGACCTTGTCTTTTTCACATCCTTAACTCGCCTCATTGTAGATGGGCCGGATACCATGGTAAGTAACAATTTTTTTTCTCTTTCTAAAAGCACGCCCACTTCGCTCAGAGCCTGATCACTGGTCCGTCTTCTTTAATTCTCCAGACCTTTGCCTTGAACAGTGCCCAGCTAGAGGCTGCCGGAGGAGGATACCCCAATTCGTGCGTTCTTTTTTCTATAACTTCTGTCCCTCTTGTCATTGTTGCTGACCTTTACCCTTTTTTTCGATCATTAGCCTTTGCGGAAAGACCGCGCTCATCACCTACGGCGGTGTGACCGTGTCTGCTACCGTTCAGGACGAGTGTACGTTTGATGTTACACCGTTTCGTTGCCATTGTTCCATACTGATTAAACCGGTTATCTTCGTCTCGCCGACACAGGCCCCACTTGCAGTTGGGGATCTCTCGATCTCACCCAGGGCTTGTTCGAGAAGTTTGGCTCGACCGATCTCGGAGTGCTCTCTGGTTCTTGGGTCTGGTCTGATGATGACTCCACAACCACCACCACCACAGCCGAGGCCGAAGCTACCACCAGCTCTACCTATGCCGAATCTACCTCCACCTACGTTGAGCCTACCTCCACTTACGTTGAGTCCTCTACTTGGACCGAGCCCACTTCGACCTACGTCGAGCCCACTTCTACTTCCGACTGGCAGTCCTCGACCGAGACTGCGGCTGCTACTGTTAATGCTGCCGTTAACACCGCCGAGTCTTCTACCTACACTGAGCCCACCTCCACCTACGTCGAGTCCTCTACTTACGCTGAGCCTTCCTCCACCTATGTCGAGCCTTCCTCCACCTACGTCGAGTCCTCTACTTACGCTGAGCCTTCCTCCACCTATGTCGAGTCCTCTACTTACGCTGAGCCCACCTCCACCTATGTCGAGCCTTCCTCCACCTATGCCGAGTCCTCTACTTACGCTGAACCCACTTCCACCGACGACACTTGGGCAGCTGCTCCTTCTGCCACCCCCTCCTCATCCGAGACCGGCTTGAACGCTACTGAGCTTTGTGGAGCATATGATGAAATCGCTTTGCTCAACGGTACCACCGTCCTTTACGATGGAACCACTGAGGACTTCTTGAACTCGACCGCTGGACCTCTCAAGAACACTACCGGTCTTACCAACCAGACCGACGTCTCGATCTACGACGCTACCACCGACATCTGCTACAACGCTACGATCACCCCTCTGTTCTCCTTCCCCGGTTTCACTATCGTCGCTAGCGACTTCCTCGCCAGCAACAACGCCACTGGCTTCAACGGTACCTTTGCTTCCGCCACCAACATTACTGCCGCGTTCAACGAAACATCTTCCTTGATCTCTGACAAGTTGTCTTCCAAGCTTGCCGACTTTGTTCTCGCCGTCAGCAATACCACCATTCCGGCCGCTTCGAATGAGACCTCTATCGTCAACGGTACTGGATTTGCCGAGTACGAAATGGTTGATCTCCTCCGAGCTATGGTTCAGAACTTGGTCAATGGCGATTTGGCGTACGATGATCTTCCTGATTGCGAAGAGTACGATGATTCCGAGGATAACTAGATTTCCTTGTAGAATCGCTTGATTCTTACCTCTTCCTCTTTGAATCGTCTGCGAGCTTTTGACCTTTGTCGCGTAGCATACATCTATATACCCAATTTTATTTTTTCTTTGCGTGCATCCTTCTTGCTTTCTTTTTAATTCATATTTGCATCTCTTTTTCAACTGACCTTTTCTGTTCTTATTTTCTCTTTGAATTGATCACATAGATACCCAACTCTGATTTGCCGTCGGCTTGTCCGTCTTTTTCTTCTTTCGCATATCGTATATACTCAGTCATATATAGATATCACAAAACACTTCCTTGAAGGTATTTCTTATCTTTTCTTTTTCTTCTCTTCTTCCTTTGTCGACATTTGAAGACGGCAGAAGGAGAGGAGCGTGTAGATAACCGGTTTATTTACCCCTACCATGGTATTTCTTTTTCTGCCTCGCGCTGCCGTCTTTTACCTTTTGGTTTTTATTCTATTCTATTTTATTTCTTTAATTTCATTACTGTCTTGTCATTCGACGTTCCAGAAAGAAACACAAAGGGAAAGAGAAGAAGGAAAAGAAAAGAATCATTGATGGGAGAAAGAAAAAATTGGAGGGTCAACGACGTTTGGATCAGGGAGCCTAGATTTGGGTTTCACCATCACCCAGTACTGGGCCTCGTAGATGTATCGAAAGAGGCCGTCCAGGGTACCTGTGTAATCCGAGTCAACTGTCGAGTTGAGGTTTGATCCCGTTCACGGACATGATCACGACCGGGAATGGAGAAGGGGCTTTAGCGAACGACGGGACAGGGCGAGATAAAGAGGAACGAAGAAAATAACGGAGAACAAGAGAAAACGAACCGGAACGAAGGGTTAGCTGTTCGAACCCTATCATCCTTGCTAGATGAAGGACCTCGTCCAACGAGCATTCCATTCGAGCTGAAGAAGAAGAAGAAGAAGAACAAGAACAAGAACAAGGGTATCCACGTTTCGTTAGTTGATCCAAAAGGAGAGAAGGCAAACTCGATGTATATGTTTATATGATCTGTAGGGATGGATACGTCTCAAGGAAAGGAACGAAGAGATTAGAAATCGAGGACGTACGGTTTCCGGCCCATAAGAGAGGGCCTGGTTGGTGGTACATATACAAGATGAGACATCCAATCCGATTCAGGTCAGCATAGAGAGAACGAGAACAAGAACGAGAGGGAGATAAACAAGAGAGAAGAGAGACCTTCATTGATCCAGTAGCCACCTGGTTTGAGTGCTCGATATATCGTTTCTAAATAATCGACTATGTCCTGAGCTGTGTCTATGAAGAACAACGTCTGTCGAAGAAAAGATGATCGAATAG
This sequence comes from Phaffia tasmanica, assembly GCA_014825565.1. Taxonomy (NCBI): domain Eukaryota; kingdom Fungi; phylum Basidiomycota; class Tremellomycetes; order Cystofilobasidiales; family Mrakiaceae; genus Phaffia; species Phaffia tasmanica. The sequence continues at coordinate 3,572 of MVAI01000227.1, read as the reverse complement.
TTCAACGGTCAGGACAGTGAGTCATCGGCTGGAAACATCGAGAACGAAAATAAAAGGATGAAGAAAAAGAGGAAGAAAAAACTCAACGACTACGACGTCGTATACATCCGGTTGGCGGTATAGCTCTAAAAAGTCTCCAGGTTGGAAATTAAGCAGTGTTGGTTTGGGAAGGATATCGGGAAACCTGACTTCACGACTACAATGACGACAGAGAACGAATGTTAGCTGATGTTTTGTGTAGTGAGACAAACAGTCAATAGAGGGAGCCGCACGTCATATCTTGCGCTGTTCGATGATGAGAGAAAGAATGGACGTTGGGAAAGATTCGATGTTCGTTTGCCGATTCGGTATGCTTGAATATCAAGCGGGATGCGATGCTGTACAGCGCGCAACATATGTGAGCATGTCGAGTCTTCATTCACATGCATAAACATAATGGGTCATAGTAGGACTTACTTCATGCTTAATTTCGGACGAAGAGAACAAAAGATGATGTATGAGGTCAAAAAGGTGATGATTAAAAGAGCAGTCTGCAAAGTTGAGGCTGGACGAACAAGTACGAATAATCGTTGGCGTCTACGTCGAAACCTTATAGTTTCCCCCAATACCAGTTGTGATGTTCTCAGTCAACATATCAAAGCTTGATGGAACAAAGACAAGACAAACCTAGATCCGAGATTTCATAGGCCAATCTACCCAATCCGCACCCGGGTACCAAAACTCTCAGGTCGTCTCGCTGAATTTTGTCTGACGAGGGATACAAGTCCTTCAGTCGAGAAAGGATAGGCGTGAACAGTGCATTCCGTTCTCGGACTCCCTCAGCACTCCAATCTCTAACAAAGCTAGAAATTCGAAAGCAAAGAGACAAAGAGGAAGGGATGGTTAGCGGCAAAGGGCGCGCATCGTTCGAGAAGACTACAAACATATGGACGCTTACTGCTTCAACATCTCGATAACTCTCCCAGGCTCCGGTTGTCCGCCTCCTAAACCTTTTCTCCATCCCCAGCCTCCTTCAAAGTCTCGCTTTCCAAGGCCGATCAATCCGTCGACCAGATCAGCGTTTGCGGCTGAGGCTCGAGTGACATCTTCAAGCTTTGCTTGATAGCCTATCGCTTGCGCGTATCGTTTTCCAGTGTTGCCAAGTGTCCGAAACGACCTCTTCTTGGCTGACAAAGAGCTTTGCTGAGAAGACCGATAGGACGAAAACGAGGTGAGGGTATGATGAAGAGACTCGACGGACGTCTTCTGAGAATAGCCGACGAGGTTTGAGGGGACAAGGAGTGAGAAGGGAAAAGGGAGCGAGAGGGTGAACGACCGGGGAAGCAGGTTTTGTAGTGCGAGAAATGTGATAAGAAGAAAGCTCAGGAAGATAGGTAGAAGAAATAGAAGGACCAGAGACGGTTTGAATGGCGGCAATGGTGATGGTGATGATGATGATGATGATGCTAAACAGGTCGAAACCGGTCGAGCGTTGGCTGCCATGAGGTGATGATTGTTGATGATGATGTTGAATGTTGATCAAGACAAGAGGTAAACTACAAAATTGTCTATATGGTCTTGTAATGTTTTGTAGTCGTTCGTAAACTTCTTTCTACACGTTTCTTTCAAACTCTCTTCTTCTCTTTCAAGAACAAATCTATGTGCGCTTCATATCCCCACCTTCCTTCCCCATCTTGGTCCATAGAGAACATCATAGAGAGTGTGGTACATGGAGTTCATGAGGGAAGAGAAGACTCGTCATTCGTCACAACCCTCACGTGACCTGGATTGTAACCAAGGCCATTCCGGATTTCCTTTCGCTTTCATTCGTCTTCTGTTTCAGCTAAAGAAAGTCAAACAACCAACAAAGAGAGCCTTTCTTTTGGCTGCAACGAGCTTTTAAAAAACAAACACATACGTACATATACACCATGGTGAGTAAGAGAAGCTCCCGACTATCTGTCTATCAGACCAACGTGTTTGTATGGTCGGTAGAGGTGGAATCTTGACTCATAGTCTTTTCGTTTTTGTTCAACTCGGTTTTTTTCTTTTTCCTTCCTTCCTTCCTTCCTTCCTTTCTTTCTTTCTTTCCTCTCTCTCCCTGTTGACAATTTTGTCCATCTCTATCTATGCAATCTCTCTGGTCTGCTTCTGAATAAAACTCTGAAACCAACTAAAGGCGCCTGGAGGACCACCTGGAGGACGAGGCCGAGGAGGCAAGTTCAAGACCAAGCGAGGAGGAGGACGACACTTTTCCCGAAACATTGGAGAGGTTGAAGGAGAGGATGCTTTCGAGAAATGGTTCGTCTCTGATTCTTTCTGTTTCCTCTTGGCCTCTAGTCTTTGCATCTCGGCTTCTGTCGTGATGGTAAAGGCATGGAAACGAGAGTAAAACGCGACCGACGAGGGATCGAAAAAAAAAACCCCCTTCTATAGAATATCTGACCTTTATGTCGTTCCTTTCTTTTCCTTTATCTTGAAACACCTGTCACACCCGAAACCAACAGGCAAGCCAAGGACTCGGATGAAGAGTCTAGCGAGGAGGAAGATTCCGAGGAAGAGGATTCGGAAGAGGAGAGCTCTGAGGAGGAGGAGGACGCTCCTCCTCGACCTACAGGCTTCACCGTTGATCCCAAGAAGGCTGCTCTCTTCGGAAACACCCGTTCGTTGTCCTTTCGTTTTCTTATCGTTTTCCTTAGTATGCATCCCATAGCATCTCTCACATCCGAATATCTTCCGCTCTTCTAAACCGCAGCCGTCGCCGAGGATGAGCCCGAGATGTCTCGAGCCGAGCGAAAGGCAATGAAGAAGAACCGAAAGGTCGCTCCCAAGAAAAAGGTCGAGTCATCTGAGGAGGAAGAGTCGGAGTCGGAGGAAGAAGTCGTGGTCAAGAAGGTCAACAAGATGAATGTCTCGTCCCAGCAGCAGCAGCAGCAGCGAAAGCCGGCCGCAAAGGTCCCTGTACAGGAAATGACCCGAAGAGAAAGGTAATGGTTCCTTTCATATTCACCAAGTTCCCCGTTCTTTCTTTCAACTGGGCTGCTGTCTAATCGTTGCTATCTCTTTTTTTTCCCTTCTAGGGAGGAGGCTGACAAGAAGGCTGCTGCCGAAAAGTACCAGGCTTTGCACGCTGCCGGTTCGTCTTGTTTCTTTAATCAAGAGTAAAACCTGGATTAGATCGGTGGGATTGATTCTCGATCTTGAATTTTTTTCTTGTTCAAATATACAGGCAAGACCGATCAGGCAAAGGCTGATTTGGCTCGACTGCAGCGAATCCGAAAGGAGCGAGAGGAAGCTGCTGCTAAACGATTGGCCGAGGCTGCTTGTTCGTGCCCTCTCTTTTCATCTGCAGACTTGGCAAATGACGCTCACTCTTTTCTTGTTTTCCTTATGGGGGTTTCCTTCTCTTCTTTTCTTTCTTTATCTTTCTCCTCTTTTTGTGTATGTATGGGTGGGTGTTGAACAGCCGCCAAGGAGGAAGCCGAAGCGAAACGAGCTTCCCAGAAAGGAAGACGATAGAGCCCTATCTCGGCTTCCTCTTTCTCATCCTTCGTCTCTTGTCCTTCCCCCCCTTCTTCGGATGTCTATTTTGG
>MVAI01000226.1:0-28929 GCA_014825565.1 Phaffia tasmanica | reverse complement strand
CCCCCACCCTCCCCCTTTTTCTGCTCTCAGTCGTCGCTCACGACAACTTTGTTGCCTATGAAAGCCAAAGGAGCGATGATCAGAAGGAATTTTTGATGAATAGACAACAACTATAAAAAAGAACGGAGAAGACGGACCTTTTCATACAGAGATTCTACAACATCTCCTACGTGCTTCATTGTCTCTAGTGTTGCGGTGTATGTACCCTATGGTCACAATCGATCTTTCTCGTCAGTCATGACAAACGCTTCGACTAGAAAAGGATGAACGAAAGACAAAGTACGCACATCTTCTTTCGGTTCGTCAAAGATAAGAAGTGCTCCAGCTCCCTGATCGAGAACACCAAAGAACGCCTTGTCCAAAATCATCTGACTGAGCCTTTAGGATGATTTTAAAAAAAAGTGAAACCAGGTCGGAATTTGTCAGTCTTTGATCTGCCTGTAAGATAGTAGAAGATACAAGTGTGGACAACAAGGCAACTCACTTAGTTTCCACAGCCTGAACAGGTTGGCCGACCTGATCGGCAACATGGGCGATCTGAACCCTCGAATATGGCTCGATAATGCGCACCAAGTTTTGTTCGAGGAGTGTGTCATACAAGGCGGCCAAGTGAGATCGAATAATAGGATCGTTCGACAACTCTGTTGGGATAACAAGACCACAGTCATTACCTTTATGCGTCAACAAACGTCATCTTTTCCAAGGCAAAGGATACAAAAAGGTGGCCTAGTAAAGAGCTACTTACCGTCTTTCCATTCTTTCAGAGCCCTCTCAAATTCACCCAAACTTCGGTTTTGGTGAGCCTGTGCGATAGCTTTCATAGCCTCAACTTCCTTGCCCGAATACTTGAGCGCAAGTTTGGTCTGTATAAGCGAAGTAACATCTTGAGGCTGTTGCCGAGAAAAGATGAAGAGAAACAATTCGAGATACGTTTAATTGCATGGAACCTGTGAGTGGGTACTTCCCTTCTCTTCATCCATAACAGAAAGATGATACGAACCAGGTTGAGCATGATCTTGCAGAGTAGCATATACTTGAGAGCCTTAAGAGCTCGGTCATCATCAGCTGTCGAGTATCCTTCAAAGGTCTCAAAGAAATATGAGTACCTAGAGTGAAATGATTCAGATGCCTATGAGTTAGGATGCATATGACAAAGTGATAGAACCTGATACAACAACAGAAACTTACGCGGTTTTGTAATCTTTATCTTCAGCATGCAAGATACCACTCTGCATATCGAGCTGAGCCTGAAGGAGAGGAGGGCAGTAGATCGAGTTGGCTGCCGTTCGAGCAGCCGTCAAAGCAGCCTAAGATATAAAGTAAAGCGCAAAGGTAAGAATCTCATCGACATTTAGAACTCTAATGGAGACAAAGTACAAAGAAGAAACGAACCTTAGCTTTCGCCCAGTTGGCCGTTGCAGAGCTTGCTCTAGACTCGAGCAAATGGATCTCGGTCAAAATTAGTTTGTCGTCTAGTCGCTTGACCTCCTTGAGCAAGGCCTCGATCAACGTTAATGCTTCACGATACGATTTGAATTCGATTTGTCTATACGTCAAATTCCGTTCCGACATCATCATGAGACAACACATAGCTTGAGCGTGTTAAGCTACTAAAACTCAAGTTGCACAAGCAAGACAGGGAATCAATCAAGAGCAATCAACTGTGCACTTACAGGCCTGCCAGCTTGGTCTCCAAACTTTGTCGAAGGAAGACCCTCTTCTCCGACCTGGCCCACTCGATAGTGTCCTTAGTGCAATTGATCTGAGCGTCCTGGGTATTGGGAATGTCGGAGAAGAAATCAATCAAGGTTCGGACTGAAGATGGCATATGATTCAACAGATTAAAGGAATCAGCCCTTTGTCGCGCGAGATGTGACACAGAGAAGTTTCTGTGGCATTGGAGAAAGCACTGATCTCGGAGACCAACGAAGTGATAGAATGACTTACTGAGCTTCGCAGTTTTTGCCTTGGCAGCTGTCGACATCTGTGATCGAGATTTCTTGATGATAGAAGCGAGAGCATCAGAATTTCTATAAGATACGATACGTTGGAAAGCAAGTGTGAGTAAACAAGTGTTCTGAGTTGAGGCTCCGAGATGTGCCTATAGTTATCCGGAGACAGGAAGCGTTCGGAGGTGGAAGCTAGCTGATTGAACATACTTCTCATCTCTATAGAGCTTTCCAAGGATCAATAAAGCATCCTCTTGATCATGCTGTTCGTCCTCGTCAGCTGGAATCGAGGACAGCGTGGAAGAGAGAGAAAAGAAAGATAAATCGACAGAAAAAGGACTAGGGTCAATAGATGTACCAAAGGATGACGATTTATACGAGAATAAAAAGCCATCTCTCACCTGGAGTTGAGTCGAGGATAGCGATGAGCTGTTGCTCAGCCTTTCTAGGATCTGACTGAATAAGATCGGTGGCCTGTTGCAGAAGAGACGACATAGAGAGATAGAACGATGGGGTTTGATGGGTTGATGATGGGCAGAGGTTGAGTTTAAGATCGCTACGTGGAGGATTTCTCCACTCATTTTCTTCACCTTTAACCTTCAACCACCACCACAAGCAACAATCATCAGCATTTTCATTTTCATTTCTTTCTTTTCTTAGTTCCATTCTCTCTCCGTGACATGTCCTCCCCAGTAGACGATGAGGCACCCTTGCCCATCCCCAACCTTGCTCTTCCTCAGGCCGTGTTTGTGCTTAGTAGCCCGGCATCCTCCCATCTTCATGACAAGGCACGCCAGGATCTCATTGATGGCATCACCAGCGATGGTCCGTTTTCTTTTCTTTTCTTTGTAGATTCTTGTTCGCTTTTCGGAATATGAGGCTGTCTAACCTTTTGCTAAATCACGTTGTCTTCATTCTCACAGAGATGGCTCCTTTTCTGGAAACCCTACTGAAGGAATCACCTTCGGTGATCGGCTCAACCGACTTGTCGGAACTTCTCTCTAAACTTCAAGCTGCCAACGAGACCGCTCTCGCCAAGTTTGAAACGGAGATCAAGGAGGCTGAAGACAGCATGGGAGAAACAGAGGTCAGCGATGTACTTCGAAAGAAGGCGGCTTACTTGACCAAGATTGGAGACAAGGTAAGCCAGTTCTCTTTCTCTCTGCTCTGACTTATCCTTACATATTCTAACCATCACTGTGTTGTCTTTTCGCGAATCGCTTCTTGAACTAGGAGCGATCGTTAACTGCTTTGGAGCTTGCTCTGGAGAAGACCCCTGGAATCGGAGCTCGAATTGACATCGTTCTGACCATCATTCGAGTCGGTTTCTTTTTCAATGACAACATCATCATCACCACCAACCTTCCGAAGGCCTCTACGTAAGCTCTTTCCTTCGTTTTGTGACCTCTTTCGTCAAACTGATCATTCCGTTATATGTCCTTAAGACTTGTCAACGAAGGAGGAGATTGGGACCGACGAAATCGGCTAAAAGTGTACCAGGGATTGTACTATCTTATCATCAGGGACTTCAAGCAGGGTGGCGAGCTTCTCATTGACGCGCTTTCGACATTCACGGCCACCGAGTTGATGGCTTATGATGACTTTGTCGGTGTATGTGTACTTGGTTGCATGGTCTGGATGGAAAGGGTGGACATCAAGAAGAAGGTATATAAGTTGTTCTGTGTTCGCTGTGAACAAGGGTAGGGTGTTCGCCAGGTCACTGATAAATCCGCTTTTTATAGATCATCAACTCTCCTGAAATTCGCCAAATCTTTCCGACTCAACCAAACTTGGAAGACTTTGCCACTTCGTTGTACAACTGTGACTACGCCAAGTTCTTCAAGTCTTTGGGTAAGCCATTCTTGGTTCTGTTACTTTCTTCTTGGGGCGACGCGGGCTCTCAGCCATTCTCTCAGCATTTACTAAAAGTTTGTATCCGGTTGAATTTGACACTTCACAGCCGCTATCGAGCAAGACTATCTTCTTCCCTCCAAAATCCTTTCGCCTCATGCTAGATACTACATCCGTGAGATGCGAATCATCAGTTATGCTCAGCTCCTGGCAAGCTATAAGAGTTTAACGCTCGATAGTATGGCTAGAGCATTTGGTGTTAGCCCGGAATTCATTGATAGGTTTGTCTCGGCATCCCTCTCAAAGTGTCAAACTCTCTTTCTTATTCGGCATTTATCTTTTTGGTGTTCCAGTGATTTGTCGCGGTTGATCTCGTCTGGTCGATTGAACTGTACGATCGACAAGGTCTCTGGTATCGTCATGACAAGCCGACGAGACAAGAAGAACGCTCAGTACGAACAGGCCATCAAGCAAGGAGATCTATTGTTAAATTGTGCGTTGCTTAGAGCTTCAACTTTTGAAGTGCATGGAGTCGCACAGTCTATTTTGGAAATTCTTGAAAATATTGATCATGTTCTATATCCCTTGTTCCCGCTACAGCTCTTTCCAAACTCAGCAAGGTCATCGTCTAGTTTAGCTCGTGTGTTCATATATATACCTATACTACAGAGTTCATTTGAGATTGTAATGCCAGTAATAAGTTGGCTGCGATCTATGACCCTGATAAGATTCGTTTGTTTATATGAGTTCTGTTCAATCAGGACTATTTTAAGATGAAGCTATCATCAGAAGAGAAAAGTCGCTCTGGCAAGATCAACGTGCCTAAATCTCTTTCCATCATCCTATCTCGTTTTAACAGTTCTTACTAGTTGATGTTAGGTTTGCACTCTTTTCGACCTAATGACAACCTCGATGTGTGTCGTATTCTCATGTACATAGACGCATCCAGTGCACTTGATCCCACGTCAAGATTCGATCGGACAGTCAGTTACTCATGGATTTACTCCATCTGATCCGAACATGCTTTATATTGATGTTTGCTTTTGCCTGCCATCAAAGTCATTTCCTTTGAGAAATCAGAAGACGAGGCCGCCCCCGTGACTGACAATGAATAGAATGTAGAGAAATGCACTTCGAGTAGATCGTGAGGTCTGATAATGAAGGACCATGTTACACCGTTTCTCGATGCAAGAAAGTTTGATCGATATAGAAGGATTCAAGCAACTTTTATAAGATACAGCGCAGAATGTAATGTATACAGGGCAAACGGAAAGAAGAGAAGGGATCGATTAGATATGTGTGTGCGTCGTTCTACTGTTACACGAACAACGAACGAAGACCAGAAACAACTCCATTCAGCTCCAACAGTCATTATTGAAAGTCAACATTAGAACAACCCACTCACAAAAAGAAAAGTCTATTCGTGTCCTCCGGGAACGACGTGCCCGTTCCCGTCCGAGGCCTTGTCTCCCTCGTGCTTGCCGAGATCCTTACCCTGCGCTCGAAGGACTTTGTCGGCCTTCTCACCAGCGTATGCGTCAGTCATCTCGCTCAACTCAGGAGGGAGATCACTGGTAGAACTGGTTTGAGATGCATTAGAGCCTGTATCATAAAAACAATAAAAGATCAGACATAGATCTATGATTAACTCTGTCCCAGAAAATCATGTAACTTGAATCGTAATCAAGCAAAACGAACCGGAAGCAGCCGAACTGACGGCGTCAGAAGCCTTGGATGCAGCGTCGGATGCTTTATCGCCTGTAGGTATGTGGGGAGAGAATCCATCTACCGTCAATTGAAATGCTCGGGTGCGATGTGATGGAAGGAGTTGAATAACATACGCAAAGACTCCACGGCTCCCTTGTTCAAGACAACCGATCGGGAGATCGGTCTAATAGCCATCTTGGCTTGGGGTCGAGCGGATCGAAGGACAGATCGAGCAAACATATTGTTCAGGTGAGTGACTATGGGTTTATCGTGGAGGCTGAGAAGATGAGATATATGTGTGTGGATGTGTATGAAAGAAAGAGGAAGAAAGAAAAGGTAGAACGGGTATACGATCTCGATGGGCGTCTTTATACTGTTGCTCGATCGGAATCAATGACGTTTGCATTTTCTCGTCCGCGCTTTTATCGACAAGTGGTGTATGTACCCTACAAATTCCGAGGCAACATACTTTTGGGGGTCCATCAAACTTCTCGACTTATTGAAGGGTATCGAAGTTTCGTAATGTCATCATATATGGTACATAAATCGTACAAGACTCTCATCATGGGAGTTGAGGTGTAAAATCAAACACTTTGACGGAGTAACCGGAATGTGTGCGCGCTATAATTAAAAAGGTAATTCAAGGAATTCCATGTTTGAGATCATGATGGTATGTGCAAAAGAGAATGTTGAGCATTAAAGAGCTAACGGATGAACAGATCAGAGGAACAGAAAACAAGCGCACCTTCGGGTGGAGAAAACCCGTCTGGTACACAAAAAAGTTGATGATTTTCCCGTCAGAATGCATAGTCAACTTTAACTGGCAAAGTTTAAAGAAGAAACAAAAGCGGATAGAGATAGCTCACCCAGAACAGGATCTGCTCGAGTATGATACGCAATCATACTGGTCAAGTCAAGTCGATTCAACATGTTCAGTTCTAAAAAGAGCAGAATAATTTGACCGAAGAAAGATGACTGACGCTCTGGTCCGGTCGGCCTGGACCGAGCTGCACTCGAATGCCGCTCCGGTAGAGACATTACGACAAGAGTATATCTCTATCTTTAGTGGCAGACTAGGAAGACCAGCCTCCTTCCTGGATACTGAGTTTCGGATATCTTGAATTTTGGGAAGGGAACCTGAAGGAATGATGAGGACTTGAGTTCGCTATGAATAGAGTTGTTGGTAACAATCGACGAATATCAGTCTGTGAACCATTTGCGGAAGAAATCGGTCGAAAAGACAAACAGTGGAAAAGACAGCTGAGCCATAGCTGAAAGTAAGGTTGAAAACAGGCTCAATCACGTCCAAACATATCGTATGTAGAGATTCTAAAGATGGATCCTCGAAGACACTAGCATAATCGAGAACGATGAAAATCTTTCCTAGCTTTGAGGTGAGAATTAGATCGCCTTCCGAGACATGAGCACTGTCGTTCGTAGAAAGAAGGTAGTCAACAGATTGTAAGTCGGCAAGAGATCAGATGGTACAAGAAAACAAACGCTGTGAATGAATAATCGACGGTGCTTGAAAAGATGGCCCCCTCGGCTCTCGTGCCTTCTGTTTCCCAGACGATTGCCTTCTTCACCGGCCGTCTCGTTCTTGTTGCTGAAGCTGGACACCGAAAATCTGAGAGATCCAATAAGAGGTCAAGGACAAATTCGGTGGAAGGAGGAACGGAGGGAATGTTGAGTATGTGATATGGGGGGTGTAACTGTCTTCTCGGATCCAGGTGTGGGTATAACGTGAAAACAGACATGTAATGCAGGCCTAGGATGAGAATATGGCGTTCTGTCTTCTCGACGTCTGTCAAGATCTTTAAATTCAGCACCTATAAATCTGGGGATAGTGAAAGGCAAGAACTTACAATTGATAAGATCCATGTTAGCTGTGGATATGTCGATGACCCCGATCATCCGCTTTTCAGGAATGTCCCATAGGAATGCTGACTGGCAATTCATGGATCCGACAAGCAGTATAGGATAGACGAATCTGTGGAATTCCGAATCCATTGTGAGACCTCAGTCCGGTGAGCCATGCCTTTAACGCAAACGCGCACTTACCTGTAAGCTCGAATTGAGGCAGGGCATCTAACCTCTGCATAGAAACTAAAGAGGCTCCGTGTTGAGAACGCGGTGGACGAGACTTGACGGGAGGCTTCGTTCTCAGGCGGGTTTAATAGCTGTCCATCCCGAGATATGTCTTCGGTACGTCTCCATACCTCAAGGGTATTACCGACTAAATGAAGCAATTGGCTCAAACCATGTCAGCGGAATTAGCGCGTGGAGAGCTTGGCATATATAGGTTGTTCCTTACAATGTGTATCAAAGATCATGAAACCTTTATCATACTCAAGATGAGCATTTGCCTTCACTCCCACGATGACTTCTAACGTCTCTGATGTCCTTGAGTCTATGGCGTATATGTTTCCTATTTGAGAGAAAGTTTAGTAAGCGGGTGCCGACAGCGATTGCACAAAAGCGGGATGACAGGTAGACCAACCCAACCGGCTTGTCGTAATGATGAAATTCTTTTCTTCGTCAATCTTGATCCGCCAGACATCTCTTAGCGGTGGGTTGATCCAGCTTGAGGAACAGTTTCCTTGTTTCCAATTTTTATTACTTACATGTCTGCGCCGGCCTACGGAAAGGTAGACAAATACATCGTTTGAGCTAATTCAAGTCGATTCTCGACTTTGAAAGAAACAAGGAGAACAAGATCACAAACAGAATTCTTTCCATTCTGATACACCATGTACCAACCAGTCGCTCATCGTTAGGTCGCTCTGCTTCAAGTTCCTATCTGCGATTCCCCGGTAAAGGCTTTGCTGATTGTTTCGAATGAGATTAAGCCATGTAGAGTTGATCGTATGGCACTTGGCTAGATCGCAAAGAGGAAGATAGGAAAACACATGAAGCAAGGTTTCTGGAGGTAGAACTGGAAGAGTGTCCATCATCGTGTCTGATTATCTATCTGCTTAAAGAACGAACAATCTCCAGGTGAGCTCTATCAAGGCAACGACTTATACGGGGATGCAAGATGAGATGGTGACGAAGCAATCACTCGGTAGAACCCTAACATTTGAGAATAACATCTTTTCTGAGCCGCTCGCTTGATAACTCTTTCCTTCATCACTATCCTTCTGTTGCTCATCCATACTATCTCATGCCTCAGTCAGCCGGGACAGGGCGTGCACATTTACTACCGACCGCTCAGTTTGCTGATCTCTCGTTTGTATATCCGCTAAAACTTCTCTCACCCACTCCACTCGCGTCCTCGCCCAAGGGCCTGCGGACGATTTATGTGCTTTCTTACGGTGGAGGATTGATCAGTGGAGACAAGGTCTGGCTGAATCTAGATATCGACTCTGGGGCAGCTCTACTCGTATTGACTCAGGTGAGTGCTCTCATCCGTTTGGCTTATAGTTTGGTTTACTGATCGTGGTGATCTTTACTTTTTTCGGGTCCAACGTGTGATTGTTGAATCACAATTTAAGGGAACAACCAAAGTGTTCAAGAGACGGCCTGGAGTTCGACTAGCGAGCCATACAGCCCTTTCTTCTCTCTCGAACCCCTCTCCATCTGATTTCTTGCGTCTCTCGACGACCATTCAAACCTCGGTTGCTACTCTTCAGCCGAACTCGGCTCTCTACTATCTTCCTTCGCCAACTGCTTGTTTCGAGAATTCTCGATACACCCAACGGCAACGTTTCGATCTGCCAACCTGTGGGACTGCTAGTCTGATCGTTCTTGATTGGTTCAGTGAGTTTTCTTCTTCTTCTTCTTCTTCTTCTTTTCTGTTATTCTACTGTCTCTCACTTGCCGTGATCTATGATAACCCGAAAGCATAGCGCACCAAGCTAATCTCAAAACAACGATTGTCTATCTGTTTGATCCGTCTCCGTTCGTTATGTCGGCTGATAAAATATAGCTTGCGGACGAGAGAAACAGGGAGCGTTATCGATAGGAGAAATATGGGACGCTGAACGTCTCGAGTTCTTTAGTGAGGTTTGGTGGGGCTCTACCCGAGGGGTAGGCGAGCGAATTGTCCTTCGCGATGAGAACCGGCCTTCACCCTCTGCTTCTCAGAAAGTAAACACAACCCTAAATGAGCCTAGATCAGAGATAGGTTCGCTGCAGTCGTCGCCGCCGCCGCCGCCACCACCACCATCATCATCATCATCATCATCACCATCATCACCGGCCGCATCCAAACAAACGTCATACGCGTCTTCTCTATACCCATACAAGATATTTCTTACCTTAATTCTAACAGGTCCTGCGACTCAGCCGTTGATCACCCATCTGCTCGATCTTCAAGCATCCGAGACCAAGATAAATCATCTCTCACGCACTCCATCGTTCATGTGGTCGCTCTCAGTGTTGGAGGCTAGGAATGTGCCGGGAATGGGACGGACTGTGATGGTCCGAGCATGCGCAGTGGACTTGGAGATGCTCAAGATATGGCTATACAACTGTCTCAAGGGTTCGGCAGGGATGGGCGGGTTGATCGGAGACGAAATGTGGGAGCGGGCTATGGGATGAATCAAGCCCACCATTTTTCTTTGAAAATATGCCAAGCCAAACTAGAAAATTAATAGACTCTCAAAAGGAATTGTAGATGCGTTGTACCCACTCTCAGTCGGGTGTATTGTAATGTCTAAGTCTGTTTCGCTTTGGATAATTGTGCAACATGATAATTGAAGATGGTGTTCTGCCTGGTCATGTTTAAAACAAGATTAAAATAAATAATAAATGAATAAATAAACACATTTTCTTCCTTTCCTCTAGCGATCAGCGCCTGCAAACAGTTTCCACAAATGATGTGTAATATTAACAACACAACACAACACAAAAAGGATCCACAGGATGTCTGCTCTATCCAAGTTCTTAACACCGAGTCAACATATCGATTTGATCTTATGAGTCTATATAGAACAAGCGCAAGAAAGACATGCTTCCCAGCGTCTTGGGGGGAGTTTAGAGAAATTGACGGAGTACGAAATTGACGGTAACGAGTAAGTCACGATGCACAGCTTTTACAGCAACTCCAAAACTTTTCTTTTCTTTCTTCTTGACCGTCTGATTCTGTTTCCCCATCCATCCTTCGTCAAGACAAAGCAAGTGAGTATAGACTAGTATTGAAGGAACATCATCGTACATTAGTCTGACAGGCCTGTGTTCTTCTTCTTTCTCTTTCAGAAATGGCTCCCACTAAGAAGTCCAAGGCTACCAAGAACTCCGAGAACATCAACTCTCGACTTCAGCTTGTCGTCAAGTCTGGTATGTCTTTTTTTTTTTTCTTTTTTTTTTTCTTTAATAATCCATGTTCATGACCTTGAATCTGTGTGTTCTTATCCTAACCCCCTTTTGCTTTTCTTCTCGTCTTACAGGAAAGTTCACCCTTGGATACAAGTCCGCTTTGAAGTCGATGCGATCCGGAAAGGGTACGTATTAAATTTCTTGTCAACCTCGGCTTTCCCTTTCTTGAGAGTCCTAACAGGTCAATGCATGGGATCGTCCTGGTTGACCATATGGGATTCCCTGGCTGGAGCGTTCACACGCTGCGAAGGCAAATGACTGACTTTTTTCCTCCTTTCGTATCTGTCAATGTCAATTTTTTTTAATTCACATCCAATCACCCTACCAATTCAAATCATGTTCTTCACTCGTCCCTTTCTTTCACCTTTCCAGCCAAGCTTATCCTCCTCTCCAAGAACACTCCCCCGCTTCGACGAGCCGAGATTGAGTACTACGCCATGCTCAGCAAGACCGCTGTCCACCGATACGAGGGTACCAACGCTACCCTCGGAACGGCGGCCGGTAAGCTCTTCCGAGTCGGAGTTATGAGCATCACTGACGCCGGAGATTCCGATCTCGTCAGTACCTCTTCTCTTTTTATGTTTCGTATTCTTCTCGGCTAACATTCAACCTACTCTTCTCTTCTGTAGCTCACCGTCGCCGGAAACGAGTCCGCCTAAGCGTCCCCGCTAAGCCTTCTTAATTTCTGATTTATGACCCTTGACTATAATCGCTTTCGAAACTATCTGTTCAGACACTGCTCAGAAGCGGGTGCACGGCAGTATCAGCCTCTTGCTCGAGTACCAGTCGTCGGCCGTTTTATATGCCCTAGTACCCACAACGTCTTTCCTACGTGAGAGCTCGATAGAAAACAACGCTCAGAAAAGAAGAAGAAAAGACATTTTACAATTAAGCGAAATACACAAAGTTCAACTAGACAACAAAAGCTGGATAACACTACACAAGGCAAAGAAGAAGAAAGAAAAAGGAAGGAACCGTATAGAAGAACCTGTGGTAGACCGGAAAAGTTTGATGATGGTTTCAAAATGGGGTTTCTTCAGTATCTAGGTTTGAACTTTAGGTCAAAGAAACTATCAGAAGTCGGGTAGTGTATAGGGCTGATAAACCGGTCCAAAAAAGCTTTAAAAGAGTCAAACCACATGGTCTCTGTCTCACAAAAACAAAAACAAAACGTAGACTTACTTTCCAGGCGTGTGGAGAGGGATACACGATGCTCGAGCGTTCAGGGATTCGAGGTACTCTGGTGAGAGTTTCTCCCATGGACGAGGGTTCGATTGAGGATGGAACGAGACGTCTGTTGCGTCTTTCGAGGTATGGACCGCGGTATAGGTCATGAACGATAGCGAAAAGGCCTGTTTTTCAATCGGTTCGCCAAGACGTACAAGAAGAAGAGCGCGGCTTAATATCAAAACGACAGGAAAGATGAAAACTGTGAAGGAGAAGGAATACGAACGACGACCGCGAACAGAGGGTATACCTCAACTGGAGCCTGTCGGATCGCACGTGTAACCCGAGAGCCAAGCATCGCAGTCGGTCGATGGATGTGAGATCCGTGAAGAGAGGACATGCCGTTGAAAAGTTGATAGAGAAGGGGATAAAATATGTGAAGGTGAGCGTGAGGAAATCTGAGTGTGTACTAGTTAGATATGATGTGAATGAGGATACAAGAAACATCAGCGGAACGCGGTGTTTTATACAAATCATCAGTATCTTTACAACGGATAAACATCAGTAGGGCGGGTCAGTGGTTAACCTTGACGATCTAAGTTAGCCTCAACACAGCAGGCGGACAAGAAGGAACAGAAAGAAAGAGCCGAGAAAGATGCGAAAGATGCGAAAGACAGAGGATAAACATGGAAGACGCGCGAGATTCGGTGACTCTGCAGGAAGGTATTAGAAGTTTAGCGGAAACTCAATTAAGTAAGCGGGTGGCCATTCCTTCAACTGCATTCAAGAGGGTTCATCAAAGACACAGTTCTTCCTATCATTCTTTATCAAAAGTTCATTCTCTATTCTTTGTCAAACCAGTAGACGACATGATATCGGGCAATAGATGATGTGGCCGGTTATTAGATCTCAAGTTTTTATCTCTGACCCGCGTTCCAAGCTGTAGTTGAAGCCAAACATGCGAGGAGGTTAATCAAACAAGAATACTGTTATTGCCAACAAAGAAAGGAGAGATAAAAGAGGATGGCAAAGTGCAACTTACCTTCGTTTAAAGCTGCAAATACTCCGTTCGCTATCATCCTTTGCTCGACCGTTGTATTACCCGTGTTCAACTTATCTGGATGAACTTTGCCCACCGCCCGGGTGTACTTTATCTTGACTTGTTTGTCCGTCACCAATTCATGAAGTCCAACTTTTTGCCAACCTAGTTCTGGCCAAAGCACATTCTCAAGTGACCCGATTAATGCCCGGACGTTTGCTTCTTTTCCGGATTTCCAACTAAGAATCCTCGCATCGACAGCGTCCTTGTGTTGGTCCCGCTGGAGATCTTCCGATTCGGCCGCAGCGGTGGTCGCTTTGAGAAGAGCAGATGCTGCTCCCGTCGACAGTGATGAGACCACTTTAGTCGAAGGTTTCCTCTTTGTCGTTGATGACAACGATGCGGAAGAAGGAGGAGCAGTAGCAGCAGGATTAGGCGCCCCGTTCATCACATCAACCATCTTCTTGCACCGTCTGGCTCCATCCATAGCAGCGATCTTGGTCGCACCCGGTACTTTGATCTCCAATTTTCCGACAAGATCCCAGTCTTCCTTTCCTTTAGACCATCGCTCGCCCAGTTCCATTGCGTTTGCCCGTTTGACGATTGCTTTGATCAATCCGTCTTCAAGATTGATGTCTGATAGATCGGAAGGAAGAGGGACCTCTTTCTCAGGATGGTAATCCAAACCAATCATCTCGATGACTGTCGTCGAATCTGAAGCAGAGCCGGTGTGATCACCGTTTTTTAACCGAGAAGCCGCCCGGTTATTGTACAACGGGATTGACCGAGGATGGCCATCAGGAAGGAAGCCAATCGCTTGGGTATATGCGCCCTCAGCTTCGCCAAATTGACCGAGCTTGAAAAAATCATTACCCGTCGTTCGGTACGTCGAGGCAGATTCGATGGAGGAAGCAGAGACAGAAGGTATCGACCGTGTCTTCAGAGGTTTGGCAGGAACCGGGCTCGGACGAGAAACTGAGGGAGTAGTCGAAGGGCTCGAGGACTGACGAGTAGCCGGTCGTCGGTTTGGAGACACATACGACTTTGGCTCATCCTCTGTCATCGAAAACAGGCTTCCGATCTTGGAAGCAGTGGACAACAACGAACTCGGGTTTTCAATTACCTTTGTCGACTTCTGGTTCGCCGGCCGTTCCTTCTGTGGTCTCTGGGCAAGGACACTCTCTTGGGGTTGTTCATCCGCGAATTCATCCTTGAACCCAGATGAATGACTTTGCGCTTTCGGTCCCTCTTCGTCTGAACCACCGTCACCCCGGATACTCTCCGTCATCCATTTTGGCCTCCCATCGTTCGCAGGGGTAGATGACCGACTGTTTCCTGCAGTGGTGGCTGCTGCTGCTCGTTCTTCATAAGCTTTCTGGACGTGAGACTTGCCTTCCTTCCAGAAAGCGTTGGCCCTGTTGAAGACACTGGTCCCAAGCAGGTTGGTCTGAGCAAGGATTTTAGCAGCTTGTTCTTGAAGAGGCGTCGTTGCTCCTTCGTTTGGAGGCGTGTTGGTCGCCGACCGAGAGGGATCAGAGACACCACCAGCAACAACGGATGATCGAGAAGGGCCTTGTCTTCGTTTTCGACGCCTCTCAGCCGCTGCCTCCTCTTCTTGCAACCGGAGTCGATCTCGATCTCTCTCTTCATCGTCACCATCGTCATCATCGCGGTCGTGGTTGTCAAACCCACGATCAGTCGAACCGGTTTGATTCGAGCTTTCGCTCAACAGCATAGAAGCAGCCATCTGAACGTCTAGACCGGACTCTGTTGAGTTGAGTGCTTGTCGAGCCTGGGTAGGAGTAAAGCCCATTTCGACGAGTTGGCCGACGACATGCGGTGGAGGAGATGCTCGACGGGAGGATGAAGATGATGTCGGCTGGGTCGGGCGCGAAGTATTGGCCTTCTGAAAATATTGATAGGGAACATAACCAGAAACATGATGATTAGAATACAATGAGAAGACAACGTCATGAAGAAAGAAAACGTCTGCCAGACATGTGACAACAGATTCAGGACTCACCATCTCTATGGGTTTCTGATTGAAGGCAGACATGAAATCATCTTCCTCGCCCCCTTCTAGGAGACCACCTCTCTCTTTTCCCTCTCTGATACTCCCGGTAAACTCCCAGTCCTCTCCATTTCCTCGAGCTCCGGGAGCTTGCGCTCTATTTGCAGCCGTGGCTTGCTTTGAATCCGAAGACCCATTGTTGTTCGTAGTGGTCTGATTTAGAAAGAAATCGAATGGATCCGAAGCCGGCTCGGTTTTTCCAGAGTTGAGAGCAGGAGGCGTAAGGGTCAACGAAGGTTTACTCTGTATATTCGGGCTTTGGCCTGTCATCGGAGATGATAAAGAAGGGCTAGGTTTTGAGGATGAAGAGAGAAGATCAAACTCGGACCAGACGTCCGATGGATTTATCTGTGACGATACATTTGTGGAGGAAGTAGAGGCAATAGGTCGACTGATTTGAGGAGTCGAGCTTCGTGAAGGAACAAGAGGTGATGTCGAACCTAATCGGATGGATCCCTGTTGATACTGTTGCTGTTGATGTTGTTGTTGCGGCCGTTGGACCGAAGGAG
Organism: Phaffia tasmanica; assembly: GCA_014825565.1. Taxonomy (NCBI): domain Eukaryota; kingdom Fungi; phylum Basidiomycota; class Tremellomycetes; order Cystofilobasidiales; family Mrakiaceae; genus Phaffia; species Phaffia tasmanica. The sequence continues at coordinate 13,317 of MVAI01000226.1, read as the reverse complement.
GAAGAGGAGTAGATGCTTTTAAAGATTCACCGACAGCTAGCCCTTCACCTCCCAAACTATCCCAAAAAGCACCCTGACTCTCGAACCCTTTGTGTTCGACCTCCTTCTTCCTAGCCACTTCCTCTCGCAGTCTTGCTTGTTCCTCAGCCATCGATGAAGAGCCACCTCCTCTTCTCATTCCAGAGCTCGCACCGGTCACTTTTGTGGCTCCACCAAGAGGAAAGAGATCAGCGAAAGCATCCGTTGACTTTTGTGAGCTCGGCTGAGGTATTGATGGTTTGACGGCTCCGGAATTAGCGAGAGGAGGAGGCTGAAGAGAGACCGTTCGGGTAGAGGAGTTGTAGAAAGTCGAAGTAGATGAAGAAGAACCAGCCAACAGATCGAAAGAGGATTGGAAAGGGCTCGGCTTTGAATTCTGTTGAGACGAGGCAGACCAGACGAGGTCATTCAGGTCATCCATTGTTTACAACTTTCCCTTCAGTTTAGTATTCAAGAGACAAAATGTTGAGGATATAGGATGAAGAGGAAGAAAGGACCGAGGGTGTGCGTGTGCTTGTGATGGGAAATAGTCGAATATCGGGTTGCCGCGACTAGGGTTATAGCCTCGTTGTTTAGAGCTCTTCTTTATCAATTTCTGTATAAATCTCTTTTATCTTTCATGATGCTTTATTGGACAGTCTTACAATTCTAGATAAAAGTGTCTTGGAGAGATCGTATAGAAGTAAAGCCATCCATTAGAATAGAAGGGGGCTATCTGTATGAACATGTTTCTGATACAGAAGCGATGACAAGACGAAAGGGATAATTAAGAGTGTTATGTATACAGTGCACGCGTAAGCTCTAGCTAAATCTGGTACTAAGCACAAACGGAGCAAGTAAGAAGACGAAGAATAAGAAAAAGGTCATATGGTGTAAAGAAGGAGTCCAACAAAGACTACGACAGAAACCAAGAAGAGAAAGCCTATCGTGGGAGAAAATGATCACGGAAAGCGGGAAGGTGAATTATTTAGTATCGAGCAGGAATTCCGGCTCCTCGGTCGGATCGGAATCGACCGAAAGATCCACAGACAGCAAAGAAGGAAGCAAGGATCTGTACAAGGACCGAGGATCCCAACGTTAGCTACAAAACGTTATGAAGACTAGGAGCAACGAAACTTACCAAAGATGCGAAAGCACCGAGAAGCATCCACTCTCCCTTCTCGAAGCTAGCCTCGCCTCCAGCGTTTCGCACTCGGTTTCGGGCTATTGACACAGATAAAGGACGTGTAAGTTTCAATTAAGCGAAAAGAAAGAAGCTAAACGACTTGACAGATAAGACATACCGATTCCGAACGCAATCATGTTGATAATCCAGGCAACTCCAGTCACGAGCAAAGCTAGAAGAGAAGCGATGAGCATGAGGATGGTCGAAGCTCGAGACGAGGCAAACGTTCCGATGAGACCGAGCAAGGCAGCAATGAACGAGAGTCCGGCGGCGATGGGGTGAAGGATGAAGACATAGGTGAGGCCTTTGCTGAGGGCATTGGAGAATTCTTTTCAAGACATAATCAAGAAGTACAGAGGCATCAAGCGTCAGCGGGAATGCACTGGGTGAGATGATTAAACGAAGGGTGTAGAACCCGAGACGTACTGCCGGTAGAATCACTGATCAAAGTTGAAGTGAGGTCATAACCGTATTTAGCGGAAGAGCATGACCCGCCCTGAACACAGTAACCCCAGTTTCCAAAGGATACTGTCTCGCTGTTGAGAGTGGCTTTAAGGAAGTAGACCTAAAATAGAAGACAAGACCGACGGGACAAACAGATAAGTAAGTGTTGTGAAGGAAAAAGCACCGACTGGACCGAGAGAAGAAAATAAACACAAAAAAAAACCTCCCAAAAAAGAAGAAAAGAAAAACCCGTCACACTCACAGAATCCCAGATCGGTACAGATACAGACACAATCACGAGCAAGACCATCGCGGCGAACGCGAAGAAGACTTTGAAGATCAAACAAGGCATACGGACACATACGATTAACTCTGGCTTTACGTGCGAAGGGAGTAGTAGCAATGCGGATGACGTATTCAGAATTCAGGACACTCACAACCAGGAAAGGCAGCGAAGGAAGGCATATTGAGTGTGTTTATTATTAATTTGTTTTGTTATTATTCAACGAAGAAGGAAGTCGATTAAGAAGGACGAGAGGATGATCTATCAAGCAGAACCAATAGGTGTATGTTCTAGCTTATAAGTGTTCTTTCTTTTCTTTGTTCAAAATTAGAGGATGGATAAAAGAAGTGACGATGAGAGAAAGGAGAAGAAAGAGAAGGAGAGGGAGGAGGTATTTGTCTAAGCCAGGAACCAGTTTTTATAAAAAGGGGCCAAGGCACAAAACGGATCCAGAGTCAAAACGTCCCTGACGGTTCGGTTCTTTTGATAAAACTAAAGGCGCAGCAGTCTGACCCGCTGTCTGGAGCCTCGTTCGTTCTCTCCGACCCGGAACTCCACACGAGGCAAGTCAAGTCTGGCGCTATCATAAGAAAAGTCCATTAAAATGACGTATAGAGTGACATAAGCGTGCGCAGCAGCCTTGACTTCTCAACGACTTCATCCCGTCCGCAGTAGTCGCTCCACTACTCGTCTCGGGAAAAGACACCTTATTAATTTGTGAAACCATCGGGCAAATCAAGAAGGATAGGCATGTTTTCACACTAAGAGACTAATCAGTGTCAAAAATGCTGTTACTGTAGATAATACTACTATTGCTACTACTACTTCTGCTGGGATCATTCCTACTGATAACAAGGTATGTTGTCATCAGGTTTCATCACAAGCTATACATAATCACAACGGAAAGCTAGGGAGATATAGACAGTCCAAAAAATGGCAGAGAAAAGAGATGATGAAAGAGATAGATCGAGTCTAACGTGAATCTCAATGTGAGCTACCCCCGAGAGGATCGTTAGCCGTCTTTCCTGATTTACCTGAGCTACCACCTCCAGGTGAGATTCGTTCCTTCGGCAGCGGCTGTTGACTCGTCGTTTGCGGTAAATTCGGCTTCAGAGCCACGTTCGCTTCTTGTTTCCCTCGAGGTCCAGTAGGAGGAGATCGAGCCGGATGAGGTTCTGAGCCATGCGCAAGAGCAGGTGTAAAACATTTTAGAATTCTCTATATAAGCAGTAAAGAAGCAACAGATTTTTCCTTACCAATAGCATCGACCGCTGCTTTTGCTTCTTTCCAAGCCTCTAGGTTCTGATCGTGTGTGACATCAGACGTTTCCCACCCAGCTTCAGTTAGCTTTTATCAAAAAGAGTTCTTTACGAGATCAGCCAGACACGACACCAACCTGTTTACACCAATCCCGGTGGGCCTGAGCTAGACTGATACTCATCCCTTTGATATCCGCGACCTTCTGGCGTTGAAATCGATCTAGATCAGCCTGGATCGTCCGGGATGCATACTTGACATCCTGTGCCGTCAGATGAAGCGCATCCTCCAGCTGTATCATACGCGCCCACCCAGAGTGTGCATAAGACGCCACCGAGTCAGCAACTACTATCTGCAGTATATTTTCCATGATAAGACGCCTTTTTCTCTAACCTGTGAAATCGTGTCCCTTGTTTTCGAGATGTTGTTTCGCCGGGTTGCTTCTGGATCAACGTCAATCATTCCGGTTATAGAATGACTGAGCGCACTCAAGAACGATGATCCGTACCCGCTGGAACCAGTGGTTGATAAGCTGCTCATCGATGTCGAACTTGTCGGAGCCCTCCTTGTCTCTCCTTCTCCATTACCATCTCTAGTCCCGTCCAATGACCCACCCCCACTCTCTCCTCGTTCCCGACCGGAACCACTCGAGCTCCCACCTAGACCGGCAGCAGCCAAAGCGCCTTCCAGTCGACGAGCCTCGTTCTCTGCTCGTTCCAAACCTTCGAGATAGGCCTTTCGAGACTCGATCTGTTCTATCGTAAGCTCGTACTGGATTTGTTTTTGTAGTCGATAGTGCAGTAATTTCTTGATGATCGACCCAAAGTGAACATATTCTGAAAGAGGCTCGGTAAATTGAGACTCCCATTGCGACAGCTATTCACACGGAAAAGTGCGTTTCGGTTATCAAAAAGTTGGGAGAATAGTAGAGAAAGATTGATATCAAACGAACCAGATTGGTTGTTGACAGATATGTCGCATCCACAGCCTGCCCCGTTCGCTCAATTGCTGTTGACAACGAGCCGGTCTCAGTCAGACTGAATCCATTCAGGACAGCTCCAAGTTCGGCGTAGTCATTTGAGTTTTCTTAGAGAGAGTGAAGTAAAACAAAACCAGGTTCATCTGTCAGTTACCCACAGAAAGAAGAACCAAATTGATATCCTACAACGTTGATATATCTTGAGCGACAAAAGAATCTAGTTTGAACCAACCTCCCCACCGCTTCATGATCCGCCGGTTGACTCTCTCCAAACTTCCGCTCAGATGCTTCTCAAACTTGTTTGTAAATTTCTCGCTTTCCAAGAACCTCTGGTCAGGACTTCTTAGCGAATAGTTAGCTGGCGGGTTCGGTAACGACGCATATGCGGCAGTGAATGACCAATCTGTCGGATTATGAACCGGCACTTTCAAAGGGTTCTTAGGTAGTTGAGAGATAGGCGGCGAGTGGGAAATCTCCGTCTGTGGTGATATCATCACAAATAGAGAAAAGTGTTAAACTCTTCGAACCATTCGTATATAAACAAGAGAAGAACCGAGGAAGACCCACCCAAGACACTCCACCATCGAGGAATCGATGAAACACAGGTTCGTTCCCCAAGATAGGATGTCTGCCAATCCGATTTAGAAATGTGCCTAACATCCTGGTTCGCTTTGCGATCACCACTGCATCCTCCTTTGCTTTGCTTTGCTTGACAGCATACTCTGATACCGTCGTCTTGGACGGAACTGGAGGCACGATGAGCGTTGGATACAATTTAGACAGTGATAGACGTAAAGCTTCAAACTCAGAGTATCGGCGCCGAGCCTCAGTTGTCTGAGTAAATGCCAAAATTCAAAAGATCAGATATGATCCTTCAAAGACGATGTTTACCCACGATCACACGACAGAGAGTGTCTCACATCTGTACGAATTACATAGACGATATAGGTCGACTTTGCCTCAGACGTTTTGTAGGCATCGATAATCTATTCAGAGTCAAACAGATGAAAAGTCCCAAAAGAAGTATAAGTTAGAGAGCTATCGGATCGAGACTTGAAGTGAAGGCATCTCGAGAAGAAGTGATCATATTCTGACATACCTCAATCACCCACCCGTCCTCCTGCAAGTACTTGCCGATAGGTGAAAGGGGCTGATTGGGGTGCTGTATATGATACGATCTGCTATTCATGATCTGCTCTTCGGATATACCAGAAGAAGGAGCAGGTGAAGCTTGCTGATATGCTGTTGATGAAGGGTTAACAGAGGTTGACGTAGTTGGTGGAGATGAGGAGCCTGAGGCTTCAGCATCGGTGGGCGATGTCGAAGGTAAAGGGACATCTCGAGGATTGGGGGACGATGTCTCGGATACGGTGGAGAACGGATCTAAATCATCCTCCGGATGAGAACTGGTCATAGAAGATGCCATTCAACCAAAGAAAGCTATGCTTGTGTCGGTATAAGATGATGAATGATCCAGGTGGTGGTTGGGAGAGGGAGCGAGATGTAGACGGTTTGCCATCTCGCCCATTGACGTGCACAGCTTGTTGACACTTGATTCATTTGCAGCATACAACCTTCTACTCTTTCAGCCATCATCTTTGAAAACATACAGTGAGGTCTGCTTTATGAAAGCATAACCAGATAGCTCGCACATATGCCGGTCGATCCAAAGATCTTTCCCGGTATTGCTCTTCTATCGACTTCGTTCGCCATCGTAATTTATCTTCTTTTGGAACCATGGGTATGCTATTTGGTCAGTTTAAATGACTATCCCGATAGGTTCTCGGTGAGTTATACCCAATGGTTATCCCAAGCTCGCTTTCTTGGATAACACTCATCGAGTTCAGGTCAGCCGTTGATGCGTTATTTGACTGGCGTTGGTAGATCTTGTCCACGATTTGTTTGGACACACAATATAAGTACCTAATTCCTCTACTCGTCCCGGTCGGAGCCTAGTGAGTTGATATCACGGTGAGATACAAAATAAAATAAAATGATTCTGTTCAGACAGTTGATATATTCTTTTCGTCCGTTTTAGCTATATGATTGCAAATTGGGTCGGATGGGAATACTTTCGATATGGCTGAAAGCTGATTTTGTCAGCTATCCAGCTCCGTCCGTCCTACATTCTTACAGTGTTTCTTTCAAGCACTGTTAATGAGACATTCGAGGGTCAGGTTCCAAACGACGACAACAGCTAGCATCGTTCACTGTCCTCGTTCGTTGCTTAGTATTTGGGAGAGCATTTGTTTCGATACTATCTCCGCCCACCAGCCCAACCTTTCTTGTCTGCCCTATACACATGTGCAGAACACATACATATATCTATATTCTACGACAATCGAGTTCTAATTCGAGTTGAGCCAGCCCAATCTTTTTTGTTCACTCTCTAACCAACTGAGTGCACTCTTGCTCATGTTCCTTAGCGCATCCATCTCGCCAAGCTCTTGCTCATCTACATTCGTGAGAAGAGACAGCGCAGCGAGAGCCGAGTAGGTGTGAAAGGGGTCTGAAACAGACAGCGATAACGCAAGCAGAAAGTTAGACAAAATTTTAGTGATTTAAACTTGACGAAATTGTCGAGAATCCTCCGATAGAATTGTAAGCTTTAAAAAATTAAATAATAAAAAAAAAATGAACAAACCTGGTCGTTCGAAAGGAGCTTTGCCAAAACCGCCTACGATAGACTGACAACGCAACAGGAATGCCTTGTTAGCTGGCCCATCGATCAAATCTTGAGCACCTAGAATCTGTGTCGTAAAGATCAAACAAGCGCGCAAGAGGATGAGTTATACTATGAGTTTCTTAGTAGACGACATGACTACCCAGATGCATAAAGTGAAGAACGAGTGACGCCGACGAACCGATAATCCACCACCACACCAGAACGAATAACAGCAATCTCCAAGTTTCCCTGGCCTGCCTTGGAAGCCACCACCGATCGGTCTTGTTCTTGGACTGGACTGATCCTCCTCCTCGCAGCCCGCTTGACAAAAGATATTCCGCGGTTGAATTTGTCTTTGTAGAAGCCATGACACGGTTGGCTGGGCAGAAAGTGATGGCGCTGAATCAATTGGCGAGACAGAAGATAGGAGATGCAGTGAGACAAGAGCACAGTAGGTTGTTCCCCCTGGTTCAAATGAAGGAACAAACATGGATCAACAAGTAATCCTAGAGACATAGAAACACGGTGCGAGAGAAGATAGCAGAAGTTGGTACCTTGGGATTCTTGCCATGGTCTCTGTCCAAATCCTCCGTCATATGACTGTGGAAAGAGCGCTGTCAGTACCGGATGAGAAAAACAAACACAAGAGAAGAAGAGGACCAACACAGCAAGCCTGAACGAATTGTCCGGACTGTTTGACATTGACCCCTGTCCAGTCGGCCACCAGGTCCGAGATCACACAGGCGCAAAGAACCATTCTGACGTCTCTCTCTGCGTTCATCTCTTTTCTCAACGGTGAGAATCTATGAGAGCGCAATGGAAAGATATTGAAAAGAGCGTCAAACTTTACGTCATCTACAAGAAGATATAAGCTTTCAAAGGTAAAAGGTAAACTTACGAGCCGTCCCCAAACTGGCATGACTTCAGAAACTCAATCAGCCCCGGTCTATTGAGCTTATCTAGAGGGGCTCTCAAGATTGACAAGACAAGAAGCGCAGTATATGTCGAAGCCAGATGAGCTTGATTTGAAGACAAAGTAGGTGTCTATCAAACGTACGAAAGTAAGAGCAGTAAGTTCGGAGCACATGAGCATAAGAAGTTAACAGATAGGGACCCACCAAGGGTATAGGCTGTCCATTATCGTCTGTTTCTCCGCACTCTTTCCATGGACCTGTGAATGGGGATCCTCTAAATCCACCCTGAGCTTTTTTTGACAAATGTATGCATTCATAAAAGGTCAAATCTGCACCTCTCAGATGACGAACAAGACATGAATGAATTCCATAGAGTCAGACGAACGAAGCTGTTGATCCCATACCCATTGGATCCATCCGTTGCGTTCTGTTTCCTCTGTAGCTTCAAACAAAGTTCCTAATAGATCAAGAGAGGCAAGAAGAAAGTATGAAAGAGTCAATCTGTTTTGATTTCCATTCCCGCAGATGAAAAACACAAAATATTTATTTCTTGTTCGTTCAAAAAGAAGGAGTTTCCGCTAGATGAGAAGAGGTAGATGAAGGAAGAAAACCAACCGATTAGAATCATAAGACGCAGCAGAACTTGGTAAGCCTCTAAGGCAACGAAGGAGAAACGATGTATGTTTTTTCTTATTCAGCGTCGTCATGAATAAAGTAACGAGGTAAGCTTGTGATTATGGCTATCGGACGATGGGTGAACAATGGTTAAACGATATGTTTGGACAACGGTAAACATATCGTTGAAACGATCTGAAACTTCCCGGGCCCAAACAACATCTCTGTACCTTTCCTTTACCTTCGACCAAGCGATTTGTTCTTTCTCTTTTTCTCTTTCTTTCTTTCTTTCTTTCTTGAAACACATTTAATCAACACAGCATGTCTTCTCCTCAGTTCTTCGAGACCGTTTCAGTTGTAAGTGATCTGTTGATGTTCGTAGGCATGCCGAACGAACGAAAGGAGCTCATCTATCACCTTTTTTTCTTTCTTTACTCCGTACAGAAATTCCAAGACGTCTCGACTACTCCTGGTATCGATACTGCTTCTTTCTGCCAGGCTTCCGAGGGACTTGTCAAGATCTTTGGTAAGTGGCCGAATATTCATCTAAACGGATAATACATGTGGCAAATACCTTGGAGATGGGATCTACGTTTGATCTTTTGTTTTAAGGCACAAGGGCCCCATCTCATTTACAAGGATGGGAACGAGATCTCGCGTGATTCCGAGAACCCTTTGTCCAGGTCTTAATGAACTAATCATTTTTCCTCTGCTCTTAAACTCACAAATAGATGTCCTTGGAAACGCTGCCTTCACCCCTGTAAAGTCTGATATCACTGGAAACATCAAGGTTTGTTTTCCCTAGCAATAAAGAGTATCAACTTCGGGTTCTGTAGTATCTAAATCGCATATATGCTAAACATGACTCTGAGGCTTCATCCCCTTCTCTACGATCTACCAACACAGAAAGTCCAAGATCGACTTGCCTCCAGTCCTGGTTCGTCAGCCACCTTGCAGTCCCTTGTTCAGAACGAGGGTAAGCCCGGAGACAAGAACCGAACGGCTACTCAGGGTCTTCTCTGGCTTATCCGGTAGGGCCAACACACCTCTTTTTCATCCTTTCGCTTCGTATAACCAGAATAGGCATGTCTAACGATAACGTCTTACTCTCTTTGTTTACTCAACGTACTTCAATACAGAGGACTCAAGTTCAACGCGACCGCTTTGCGACACTCGCTCACTAACCCCTCCGACGAACTTACTGTTTCGTTCACCAAGGCATACGAGAGTACTCTTAAGCAGTACCACTCGATGTTTGTCCGACCTGTCTTCGCTGTTCGTACCTTTCAACTATAGAGTTTCTTTTCATCTTCTCCAGACGTGCTTGCGGGCTAAATCTCATCTCTACCGGACCCTATAGCTTGCAATGAAGGCTTGCCCATACCGAAAAGATTTCTACGCCAAGCTTGGATCGCCTCAGGATGTTGGTAAGTAAAGAGGTTTTTCCTGTTTTAGCTAGAAATCATAAGACGCCACGAGACTTATTGATTAACGGTGTGGTTTTCTTCGTCTTTCTTCCTTCTTAGTCGAGAAAGAACTCGACCAGTGGCTTTCTGCTCTGGAGAAGATTATCAAGGAGATTGAAGACTTTTACGCTGCTGGAAAGTGAGTATTCTCTCCAGCCTTCCGAGCTCAACTCAGGTGCATCTTACAATAATAATCTGCCGTTTACTGACGATACCTTTCTTTGGTTTGAATGTCTTTGCATTAACATCAGCTGGGCTAAGGGTTTCTAATCTTCTCTTGCGCTCTGGGTTTCTAATTTTCTTTTCGTTCTTCTATAAAGTCAAGATTCCATAAGAAGGCTCGGCCTTTCTTTGGTCTTTCTTCCTATAAGCCATCTCGTTATGAAGTCTGGATGACCAGATTGGACAAAAATTCATTGATAAGATGAAATCGTCAAACGGATACAACACCGGCGAGACTGGTGAAGGTGAAAGAGAAAATCAGGAGAACGAGAAGAGAAAAACAACAGGACTGCCAGGATAGAAACTATTTTTAATGACAACTGAAATATAAAAGAACAAAGAAACAAAAAAACAACAATCATGGAAGTCTCTGGGAGATCTTCTGGACCAACCCACTAGGCAATCCATGCCCCAACCATTTTTCGATCTTGACCGAGTATTTTCTCGGCTTTCTCTCATTCGCAACCGCCTCTCTCATCAGCTTGGACCCTCCTTCCGAACCCGTATTCATCTGCGTGCCATCTACTTCCTTCGCCCCGTTCGTAGACACCCACCTCCATTTCAGGATCTGTCCGACGGCAACCATCTCGAAGATGAGTCCTTCATCAGACTGAGTTGGGAAGCCTTCTTGAAGATGAAGATGAACCTTGACATCAATTCTAGGTCTTGCCCTTGTTTCCGCTGACCAAGTCTCGATTCCCAACGGAGGGTCCTCCTCTGATGAGCTGATTAAATGAGCAGTGAGAGTGGACAATGCAGATGACGCCAAGATTGAGCTCGGGTTGAAAGCAATTGATTGGTGGGATAGATCGGGTTGATGGTTGAGGGAGGCGATCTCGTCAGTGCCATCATCAAGCTTGAACGGCGTGAAATGAATATATGGGAGGTAGACCTCCGTCCAGACAGAAGGTGCAGACGAATCAGGCATATTTTCTTCTTCAATATCCATAGTCAACTCGCTCTTATCCATTGAAAAATCCAGATGTCGAAGTCGCCCGACCAAGGCCATAGGATAAGGCTGTGAAATTGCAAGGAAAGAAACGCGCGCCGGCCACATCAAATACAATTTATCAGAACATAGGATGGAAACAAGAATTTACATAGTCTGATACGATATGAAATGCTTTGGAGAACTTACTCTAGAGAAAGCTCGTTGGGCCCGAGCTCCCGTGTTGAGAAGGTCATACATATACCGAGGCAGCTCCATACTAGGAGTCTTTGCCCTATAGTCATCTTTGCAAAAGATCGAAAGGTCTTCCCCATTCTAGTTTGATTCAGAATATCTTCGTCAAAAACGATGCGGTAAAAAAGTCACTAGATATAGCAAAATTACGGACCCAGCCATCTCCTTTTCCCTTTGTGTTGTGGCAGTCGTAAGCCCAAACGAAAGACTGGTGTACGGTCGGCAGTTTGATACACAGCGGAGGTGATGAGACCAGCATCTACGTGATTTAAAGAATGGATAACCAAGTCGGTACTGACCCCTACAGCATTCTTGCCATCGCATCCTGTCAACGAGGTGTCCAGTGCCTTTTCTTGCTCTCGATAGTTGAGCTGACTACCTCCTTTAGCGATAAGCCCAAAAAGCTTGTCCGACTTTTTGAAATCGAAGGGCACACCGACCTGATGCAGGTATTAATAGTCAATGTGAGAAGAAAAAAAAAGAGCCGTGCGATAAGGAGATGATTCTGACAATCTGATAGATTCGGGACGAGAAAGACAATATACCTCGCCTAGAACTGCAGGGTACGACCTATGCTTGTCAGTAGAAAGCCCATTGTCTGGGTTCTTTGAGCTTGTGTCTTTAATGGTTAACTGGCCAAACTGATGTCGCATAGACTCTTTGATGTTCTCGAGTCCTAGGTGTGCTCCTCCCAATATACTTGTCGATTTACGCGCGAGTCCCACCTGGTTCAAAAATAAAACGACAGCGAAAGATTTAAATATCAAAGTTGGATGACAGAGATAGGCAGCTCATATAATGAGAATAATCATACTTACAGCATCGGCGTTGAACGAATGCAACCTGCACAAGGAGCAAGATACAGAACTCATATAAGTCAGTATTTGAAGATCGTCCGACGCCTCAATCAAATTATGTGAGCGAACCGTTTGTTGATGAGCGTCATTCCATCATAGAAGTGAGGAGATAAACAAACTCGTCCGTTTTTATCTGCTTCGTCCAACGTAGGAGGAAGTCCGAAAACTGGCGGATTGATGAATGCAATAGCTTGCGGATGCGATCTGTGCCGAAAGGATGAGAGATTTGTCAGAACACAATCAGAACAGTGATGTTTGAGCGAGGACAAACTTTCGAATCCTGGCGTTCCATAGCTTCCAATGAGGAACCCAATACTCTGACAAGAAATCAACCTCTTCGGAACCTTTCTTGACGGGATAGGAGAAATAATCTGGCCGAAGAAGAGTAGCTTGGTCAACATCCCAGCTGATTACCATTCCAGAGCAGAAGCCTATCGTCAGCTATCAACAGATCTGAGGAGACAATGCAGCCCGCAAAATCTGTTGAATCTCGTTACATACACCCCATGCAGAGCCCAGATGCAAGTGCCCATCGTCCACCCTGCATCTCGTTTCCAACCCCATTTGGAAATACCTCCTGGCTCTTTCTCTGGCGCAAGCCAACAGGTTTGACCTTCTGGATCTACAGTGACGTATCCATCTGACTTTGACCCAGTCTGTCAGGATAAACAAACGAACCCATCAAATACAAATACGTAAATGATGTTCGGAGAACGATTTGGATAAGCATGATTTTCATGAGGGGGTGGAGTTTCAAAACAGATGAGAACTGAAGAAGAAAAGAAAAACTATGTACCATGCCAAACTTGAACTTCGCTATCTTTTGTTTTTGACCCATTCCTAGCTTGAGAGTTTCGAACACACTCGGCGTAGGCCCCGTCCTATGTGTCACATAATCTTGACTGAGCATGACTTGATCTCTCAAGAAGCTTGGTTTGATGAAGAAGATTGAACGAACCTGAAAGATTGTTTTTCTCTTATTATACTCAGGTCAGAGTTTCCAATGAACCCTTCTTGAGGTTCATTCCTGAATCTCATGGACGACCATGAACGCAAAAAAAAACATATCATAGAGTTATGGATAACGTGTCCAATCTCGAGAAGAGTTTGAAGTGGACGTACATTGAGTCCCAACCGATAACGCAGACATCATTTAACCCTCCATCCTCAGCAATCCGATCTGCCAACCTTTTTTTTTTTTTTTTTTTTTAATAATAAAAGGGGGTAA
>MVAI01000225.1:0-29106 GCA_014825565.1 Phaffia tasmanica | reverse complement strand
AAAGGGGGGGGGGGGGGACAGCTGAGAGTCAGGCGAAGAGAGCAAATGAACGAAGACTTGAAGGGACAAACGGTTCTTTTCGGAAATAGCAAAGAAGATCTCGCCAATAGCAATTTTGGTTTGAGTATATCTAGGACTTGTCATCAATCTGAGTAGTCTTCCCAACAGTGTACTCCGATTTTGAAGCGCTGTAGAGTTTTCCGCTCGATCTCTGTTCTCAATGCCAAAAAAAAAGCCAGGACTACAGTTAGACTGTGCTCATATTCTCCTTGAAAGACGATACATGATGTAAGGAAAGGAAGACAAGAAAACTTACAGATCTGGCGGAAATAAGTACTGCCCAATGCACAACCGGACATCTTCTAATCCAGAACACAACCTAGCTGTCAAGAGGAACAGTACAGACAAAGTTTCCTCTGTGGCCTGAACTGAAGGCCATGTGTTTTCTGTCCTGTCATTCCAAGGACCTGTCATCCATTCCGCAAGTACAAGCAGCGCACGAGCGGTATCCACCTGGGTTGCTCCAGTCAGAGATGAAGAACTTGATAGGCTATCTTCCTGGATACCAGACTTAGACGAGGAAAGTAGCCAAGTGGAAGAAAGGGGGGTCGTGGGAAGAGTGAGAAGGCAGTTTAAGGTTTGTGAGACGGACGAAGGAGGAGGGATCGGAGATATTTGGGAGGATACAGGTATAGATAATAGAAGATTGATCAAAGGTTTGGCCAGACTAAATGCGCAGAAAGAGGAAGACAGCGATACCAAGAACGAGATTAGGCGTGTTTCGAGAGACAGGATCATATAGTGATGTAAAAGAGAGCTAAACTCACCAATTTAAGGCAGTATCCCACCAATGTCCAACAGCTCCTGCTCGAATCACTGTAAACTCATCGACCACCTCTGAAACAAATCCTCCGTCATCATCCATCTTAATAGCTGAGACACTTGAGCGCGGGTAGTGCATCAGGATGTTAAACGTTAGTTTTAAAAGCTCAGGCAAAGGGTCAAGAGGCGATGAGGACGTCGGAGGTGTGGTTTGGATGCGCTGCTCATAATGAGAATCAGAGTGGGAAGAATTTCTCATCAGCGCGCTAGATCAGTATCCGTCATGAAACGTGGCAGATCAAACGGATGTTAACGTACATGGGCCAATATACGAGGTAGATCATGCTCAGTAACCAGAGAGGTGATCAAAGAAGACTGCTTGACTGTCAACAAGAAAAGTATTCTTGAAACAATGAAGATAGTATCTGGGGTAGGGGTTAAGGATGGTTTCTGCGAATTATTCAAATGTGAAGGAGAGGAGGGGACAAAACACCATCAACGGTCACAAGATTTATATCTCAGTCCGAATACAAAGCCAACGAACTAACCTTTGACTCGATTGGAGAAGATCTGGCATCTTCTGATCTCCAGTCAAGTACAGCGACTAAACAGGGTCCTACACTTCCACCTTCTAACGAACCAAGCGCATCTCTTGCTGATTCGTGTAATAACAATCCGTTTGCCAGGATCCTGAGCGCTTCTGTCGAGATTTGGATTCCAAACTCATCCGAATAATTTGGTATATAGATCGTCTCTTGGGGTTTCTCGATTGGTTGAGATGGGTATGTCTCTTCTCCTTCTTTCTTATCGTCCTCTCGGCCATCATGATTCAAGCTGAAAGATGAGAAGACGGGGGTCTTCAAGGGTAGGGCGGTATAGTCAAGGACCGTTCTAAGAGCCTAACACGGGTTTGACGAACATTCGATGAGTTTCAAACAGATTCACAATTCATGAAATACAGAGTATACTGGGCGAAGAGCATGGAGTAAATGAGAAGAACACACGAACTGATTTATCTGTTAAGATCTCGCTCCCTTCAGGATGTCTACCAAGCGTCTTGACAGCCTGTAGAGCGAGCAGCGTCGCTGTTCGCCGAGACAGCCATGCCCATACACATATCAAACATACCAGAGAACGTTACATCAGCCTGTTCATTTTCCAATGATCGATGGATACTGTTTGAAAACTCTAGAACACTCACTATTTGAGTCAAATTTTCGATGTTCCAATTTTCTAAGGATCACATTTAGGAGAATCTCTCTTTGGGCTGGCTGAATGGCTGTAGGTGAAGAATGGATGATGGTTAAAAATATTTTATCGTAGGCTGACGAAGACGATGGGTCGTATGGCGGTAAGGACGTGAGAGATTTGGCGTCGAGTGTATTCATGTCTCTTTCTTCTTCTTTCAATGACTTAGAGACGGTCGGCTGGTGATGAGATGGTGATTTGAGATAGTGATGATCACAATGGGCGGCGGATGTTTTCGTCATGTCTGGGACGCGATCTCAATCTTTGGTCTGTTAATCAATTCAAACAGCGACGATGGGCAAACACGTCTGGCCGTCTAATAGGATTCGAGATCAAAAACTCGTTACATCGTAGATAACATACGCCCTGTTGAGATTCATACGGAGAGATGGAATAGAGCAAAAGAGGAGAAATGAATGATATAAATATCGAGGATTGACGGAAAGGTAAATGTGGTGTAAATGAATATGAATTAGTACGTAAAATAAGGAAAATTCACTGTAGGAGAGGGAGGAGATTGATAGAAAGGTAAACTGCAAGCAAAGCAAAGAAAAACACTCGAAAAAGAGAGGTAGAGCAATACGAAAAAGAACAGTATAGAGAGAGAGAGAGAGAGAAGCAAAGCAAAAGAGAAGAGGAGCAAGAAAAGCAAGAAAAAAGAAACCTTTAGACGAAGGAGATTGGACTTGAATTGAAGCCTAGCTAGCTACAGAGTTCATGATCGCCACACAGGCCGTCGACAGACACCCTAAGACACCCAACAGCCTGCTCTCCAGATTCTCATCCAGGTCTATTCGATCGGCCTCTGTCTTTTCCTCGTTCATTGAGGCCGGGATGAAACCGAGTCGTTCCCAACCTTCACGAACAAACTCGACTCCATGGTCGTATTTGTGACAGACACCGACGACCGTTGGATCGTTCCGACCTGTCCGGCTGTCCTTAGCTGAAGTCTCCGGATTTGTTCCCGGTTCAGACAGCTTAACCTCTGGGGTGGTATGGAGGGAGGGGTTCTGTTGAGATTCCCACGAAGGCCAGGAAGGGATGAATGTCAGGTCTGATGGGTCGACCACACGTGCGACAATCCGGAACGAGGAGAACGAAGGCGTAGAGTTTGAGATCGGAGAGGTGGTTGAGCCTGGTCGAGAGTCTGTTATGGATAGACCAGCAGGATGGACAAAAGGACCGGAAGGAAGGCTAACGGACTGTAGATAGGCAGCCGAAAACGAAGATGGAGGCTGAAGGAATGTAGGCGATTTTGGCTCTGGGGACTGAAAGAACGAAGACGATTGTTGCTGAGAGGGATAGGACGATTGTTGATAGCGGCTTGACCCTTGCGAAGGTTTCAATCCAGACGATGGCGTCGACCGATGGAACATTTGAGACGGATGTCTTTTCAACCGCATATGACTAAACAGTTTTGATGGGCCAGAGGACGGATTCGACGGACTTTCAGATAAGGAAGGCAAGAGGTGACTGTCCCCGAAGGGAACAAAGTACACTAGCAACGAATTTTCTGGTGGCGAAGGAGCGACCTTCAGACCTCCTGTTGTTGTCGCTCCCGCCGATGCCGATGCCATACTCATTGTCTTGCCTTTGGACTTCGCAAGCGAATCGCAATCGGGCGTTCCGCCACCTTCATCAGTCTCTCCAAGCGGAGAAACTCTACCAAGAGAGAAACCAGGTGAGGGTGAGCGACTCCATCTGGACGAATGATTTACAAATTCTGAAGACGAATCAGCCGATCGACTAGAGCTTGTGTCCGCTACTGAACCAGAAGACCGAACTGGGTCCGTCGTCGACGACGAGGGGATTGCTGCAAGAGGGATCACCATCGCCAATGCCTCTGTTGGTACATCCTCCCAAGCTTTCCCTTCCCTTGCCTCCCCATCGTCTGTCTCGTCATCTGTCTCGAAGCCACGTCTGCTTCGTAAGCTGATCCCGCTCGAATCTTCACCTCCGCTAAAGCTAGCTTTCTCCCTTGAGTTTCGCCTGCCATCAGATATGCTTCGTCGCTTGAATTTAAACTTTGAGGCCAGCCCGGTTTCCTCTTTTCTTCCAGTCGTCCCAGCCGACATCCAAGGAGGGATATAGTTGCCCGTCTGTTGATCTGGTTCCCATGACTGCTTCTTTCCCCCTCCTCCGGAATGGGTGGATGAGGATGAGGATGAACCGAGAGCTGCACCAGCCTGTCTCAACGTCAACAGCCACTTTGCTGTCTTCTTCGCCTTTTCTGCCGGCCTGATCTTTTCAAGTGATCTGATAGGAGGGGATACAATCTCGGTCGTCCGAGGAGTCGACACAAAGGACTGGCCACCAGAAATAGAGGATAAGGTATAACCGGAAGAATCGGACTGGATCGGGATAGGCATGGAGCGGCCTCCTTGACCTGATGACTTGATTGATCGAGGCTTGGTCGACGATGTAGAGAATGGCAGAGGTCCAGGTAGCTGTTTACCAGTCAAGAGTTACAATAATGATCAGACTTGAGCTTGTCTCTCCAAGAAAAGCGCATAGGAATGGTGGAGACAAGACAGGCAAGACAGTGAAAAACACGTACGGGAGAATCTTTTGCCCCTGTTGTACTCAAGTAGTTATCCTCGAACGTCACTCTAGTCCCATCAGAAGAGGCCGGTCCGGTCCAGGTGAGATCTTCATCCTTCTCCTCGGCCCATGACTGAGATCGACTATTTAACCTACTCTCCACCGTGCTGTCAGTCGCTATTGACGTCCTAGATGGTCTCTGTCTTTTTCGAGCGTCGTCCACCGTTTTCGATGAGCTGTAATTGTCAGTACCTCTACTCGGAGGCCGCGGTTTGCCACCCTCCGCCCTCCACTTTCCTTTCGGTCCGAACTTGATCTCTGTCTTGGGGTCTTGGAAAGGAATAATTCCCCATCCTTTGCCTTTCCGTCTGAGTCCCCAGGAAGGGGACGGTGGTCGATTTCCTCGAACGATCGAATCGACCGGCTGGTTTTGAAATCTGTGTAATTGTTGTGCAAATGGGAATGACGTGGTTAAGCAGCTGCTGGCAGAATAAGAGCCGGTAGATGACCCAGTAGAATCGGCAGAAAGGTCGACAACTGTATAGCCACCGGTAGCAGGGAACGACCAGCCAGTGGGTGTCGATGGCACTCGGCTGAGTGTCCAAGCAAGTCTTGTCTTGTTGAATAGCGGGTCGTGGCCTTGGACGAACTCGGCGAATGCTAATAGGAATGGGAGGTGACAAGGTTCAGGTAACTACAATCAGATTTCTAAAAAAAAATTAAACAGAAGAGACAAACAGACATCACTCTACTTACAGTCAATTTCAGGTGGACTTCCGAACGGGCGGATCAGAGCCCTCGTTCCGGCGAGCGAACTCCTCCTAGAAGGACCACCTAGCAGATCGCTGCCAATACCGGAGAGCGAAGCATCACCAAGAATAAAGTTCATGTCCCATTCGACGTCATCTGAGAGCGCGCCAACCGATGATCTGACCGGCGTTGGAGGCAAAAACACTCCAACTTCTGCCGCAAGCGACGGCCGACGAGGGACAGCCGAGTCCGAAAGGGACCGAGGGGGAGGACTAGATGATCGCTGAGTGTTCGGGATTGAAGTAGTCGAAGAAAGGTCAGCATGGCCTTCCTTGAGGGTATACGATGGAGAGCGGACCGAGGGCGAAAGAGATGGTCGGCGGAGAGCGTTGTTGACTAATGTACGTTCGGGAGATATATATGGTGAATTTAGTCTTGGTGTGTTTGGCAGGATCATGATTTCTGGGTGAGAGCCGCCATCGCTTGAATCAAGTGGAGAAGGCGGTTGCGAAGGTTGGAAATACGAATCAAGTGGGGATGGCGAGGTTGGAATCTTTGGTGGATGCAAAGGCAGAGGGATTGGTGAAGGAAAATCTCTATCGAAAGGAAAAGATTTAGGTTTCGGTTGTGAATCTGAACCGGATCCAAAGGTGAACGTCTCGAAAGGCGACGGACTGGGAACGTTATCTAGGTCGAACGAGGGCTTGAGAACGTCTGTCCGTCTCGACATGGAAGAGGATCGATTAAGACCGTGCAGGTGTTCGGCCTCGTGTCTACTTCCGTCGCTATCAGATTCATCCTCGATCCCACTTCCACCGTCGTCTTCCGGCTGGAGGACCTTCTTGTCTCTTGTCAACCGTTTGACATCTAGCGTTCGGAGCGAATTTCTGTTCCGAAGAGATGTTGGTCGATCCTCCTCCGCCTCGTCATCACCGCTGTGGCCGCTATCGTCGTTCGGGTTAGCGAGCTTAGGAAGGGGGTCGGAAGGGGGTCGTAGTGAGCTTCGATTGTACAAGGCCGATCCAAAGTACGAAGCAGATTGTCTACGGTCGCTAACTGTCTCGGTCTTGGGGGATACAGTGGCGGATGAATAGGCTGAGGGAGATGGAGAAGAAAGTGGGGCAGATGGAGAGGGTGCGCAGGATGTAATGAACGGGGAGTTCGTTGTATCAAGGAAGGAAGGGGACTGAGGCGTCTGGAGGGGTGGGAACCCGGACGTGCTCTGGGGTGATCTGATGTTACTTCCAAGAGGCACTGTCGGTAGCGAGATTGAGATCGAGGACAGGCCAGCGTTGAGAAGCTGCTGCCTGAACTTTTCTCTCGCCCGGTCATTTATCTCTTCATCCTCGCCTGTTGGGCTGTCCAGCGACCGTTCTTCCTGACTAAGCTTTCTGGGAAACCGGTTGTTCAAATGGGTGGACGCGGGTACGGATCCAAATTTGAAATCTTGAATGTCGGACGACGACGACGACGACTGCGGAACAGGAAGAACGGTCAAAGGATCAATCGAGTCTATCGAGGTTGTTGGCGATATTGGAGGGGCTTGACCAGGAGTGAAACCAGAGGTGAAGATTGGGGCCGGGTGGAGCGGGGACAGTGAGGATTGCTTAGAGGGAAGCTTGAGGCCATTGCCAAAGCCGGATGCTGTGAAAGTTGATGGGGAGTGTGGCCGGAGAGTGCTTGTAGATATCGCGGACGAAGACGAAGAAGGCCTCCGACGAGGGTTGTGTGACCTCTGGGAGAACGTTGTCTGTGGAGAAGAAGAGGACGCGATGGATGTGCGCCTGTGTTCGACCGGTGAAGATGGACTAAAGACAGAGGATAGAACCGTATAAAGAGAAGTAACAGAACGTTTGAGGGATGGGTTATGCTATTAAATTTCAGTTTTTCAGTTATCCCAAAAAGTAGACAGGCACGTACCTCTGGCACCATTGAATGTCCCCATTAGGTCTGCCGACCAACTGGAGGCTTTCTCTCCGTCCGTTCTGGACAGGCTGAGGGCTGGCTCGATGGTCAGTGTGCATGTTGTCCATCGGAGGAAGAAATAGAGGCTGTTGTTGGATCGATCCGTGGGAGCCTTGCTTGTTTGCCAGACTATAGAACTTAAAAGGAGGCGCACAAGGAGAGTCGTCCGAATTGTCCGAGACGTCTCCTGGTTCAGTCGGCAGTCGATGGGACGAATGGATTGGGATGGATTGGGGTGAGATCGAAATTAATTCGACCGCAAGGATGCCAGTTCTAATGAGGAGACGATCGACAAAGAGAGGAAGGTATGGCAAGGAAAAGGGGTGTATGCGAAGAGAGAGAGAGAGAGATGTGCCAGAGTGATATTCCCCGGCAGGGTCGGGACAGGAACGTGAAGAATGACATCCGAAGAAAGGGGAAGGACACGAGGTGAGCCGGAGAAAGCGAATTTGGTGACAGGTTGTGAATATTTTTTCGTAAAAATATATTTAAGAAAGAAAAAGAAAAGAAAAGAGAAAGGAAGGGAGAAAGAAGGAAAAGAAATAGAAAAGAAATACGGGTAGAAGGTCAACAAGAACGAGAGAAGCGAGTGAGACCAAGAGCACAGAAAAAGAGAAGCGCCAAAGGATCGATCGACTGACCTGATTGAACCTCTTCTGTCGGGTTCTTTGAAGCCGCAGTGGGCGGCCATAGAGTCAGCGTCCTGCCGATGCAATGTAGCAGTAGTAGTGGTATTGACAAAAGGTGCTGAGAGATCGGAAAGGAGGGGAGCAGGAGAACTTGGGGCTCGAAAGAATTTATGAACGTAGGAGGTTAACTTGGAACCAAGGATGGATGAAACGGCCGTTTGCTGAAAAGTCTGGACGAGCGAGACTTATAGAAAGACAAGGAGACCGAAGAGACCAAGGAGAGAAAGGTAGGACCTATATTCTTGACCAGAAGGAAGAGAAACAAAGGATAGAAAAGAAACGAAACGAAAATAATGAATGGAAAAACGGAAAATGAAGAAAAACAAGAGTGAAAAGAAAAAGACAACGACAGACGGATGAACGAAAGGAAAGAAGGAAAGAGCAAGACTAAGGGTAAGAAGGAGACTTGTCGATGAGCAAGGGTTCAAGAAAATAGCCTAGACTTGTCAACTAGAACCACTGTTCTTCTCTCTCCCCTTGAGTAGTCTTCAGCAATTGGAATTTTGATCGGCAGCCTGCCTGCCAGTGTGCTTGGGTCGTGCCTCCGGGTGTTTTCTCGATGCCGCTCACGCACGCGCAAACTTTCTCTCGCGTGGCTAAAAAGAGGCGGTAGGGCAGAGGAGGAAATAAAGTCTAAAAAAAAATGATATTAAAATAAGTAAGGGGCAATACGCACGCATACACACACACAAATCTATTGACTGTGCACATCCAGGCACATTCACAAGGGGGCTTTAGCTGAGAGGCAGAATTGAATGCTGCTGAAAAAAAAAAGTCTCACGTGGGATCTTGGCTGTGAAGTGTGCTGCGTAGACGCGCCGATCATGCAAGAGATGATCGACAACAAGCATGGGATATATAAGCCGGGCCTCTCAAGCCACGCCCTGAACATTGTATTCCCCTGACTCAGGGTTTTCCACTTGTAGTCCGTAAACCATTCGGGCCCAGCCTTCTTCGCCATGTCCAATTCTCTCTCGTCCTTCGCCTTTTCTACAAGGACTGATCGCCGTTCGATGAATGACACTCATATGATCTGTCGGTACCCGGTTTAACGAATACGATCGTCTATTTTCTCTAAACACATGGAACGTTGTATTCGATTGATTTTTTTCTCATTATTTTCATATCTTTCCCTTTGCTCCGTTTCTTTCTACGTCTCTTTGTACATCATCTCTCTTTTTTCTTTTTCAAAATAGAATGAATCGAGCAGATCAGAATAGAAGAGCAGGAAGAAAAAGACAAGAAGACGAGAAAAAGAAAAGTATATATATACGTATATATACACAATAAAACAGAAGAAGCGAGCTCGTGCTCTTCAATCGTAGAAATCAAATCAGTCTCCGTCCCGACACATACAACCTATTTTCTCACCAACAATCTCCCTCTCTCTTTCTCTCCCTAACGGCATAGTGAATGCCAAGAGGTTATTTTATCTGTCTTTCGAGTTCCAAGTTCCGTTATGAATACCAGGACATCTTCTCAATCAGGTCAGAAGAACGTAGCAAAGAGAGAGAGAGAGAGAGAAAGAAAAGAAAAACGCCGAGTTACATAGGCCTCCGAATAGTCTTCTAGTTTATATGTAGAAAGAGCCCATTCTATTTCTTTACTCAGTTGGAATAAAGAAAAGACGTTGTTTCCCCAACAAACGATCTGATGTATCAATTTCTTCTCATATTCCTTTCTCTTAATTCTTTTCCTTGTTCTCCATTGAAAATCGTTGACATTTGCATCTGCATCTATACCGCCTCGTTTCAAAATTTCCCTTCCCTTCAACCGGTACCAATCATCAAATGTCCTCTTCTTATTTCCTTTGGGTTCATTTCCAACAACTCTCTATTCAAATCCATTGTTTTGCGTTCGGTTTCTGGTGCTTACGACGATTGTTAAAAAGAATTGAGCCAAAGACACACAATAAGTAGTTAGGGTTATAAATCAAAAATATAACGAATGGCTTGAACTACACAACCCTAACAAAGCTGATTAGGTAATACAACAAAGACAAACCCCCTCCTTTTTTGACCCATCCGATCGTTCAAATCGTTTTCCTTTGCTCTCAACACAGTCTCTATCCCTCTCTCCTCCTTTCAGACACCATCTATTCATTCAATATGGCTTCTGCTTCCGTCCACAGCGCGTGAGTGTATTTCTCTTAATCATAACATCTGCACAGTCAGGATAAAGAAAGAGAATGTCAGAAAGCTGACAATAATTTCCTTCTCCTTGCCTGCAAAAAATATAATGATCCATATTATTCCTTTGACCTTTCCTCTTTCCTTTCTCTCAAAACAGCCGAGCCCCAGCTAGTCTGACTCTTCAGCCGCTTCCTTTGATATCCGTCCTCAATCATTACACTCGACGACCGGATATTTCTCAGACCAGGGTCATTGGAGCCCTTCTCGGTAAGCGAACAGACGCGGGTGAGGTCGTGATCACCAACTCGTTCGCCGTGCCCCACGATGAGAGCCGAACGTACTTTGCCGAGCAGGAGCACAGAGCGATGCTCGACATCTTCCGAAAGGCATCTGGCGACAAGGAGACTCTTGTTGGATGGTAAGAATCGTGTTTCTTTCGTTTCTTTCATTATACTCTTATCACATTGATCAGTGTTTATTCTCTATATCCTTCTTTCTCTCTGCCCTGCTCATCTCTTTTGCTACTTCTATACTCTTGCTAAACTTATAGGTATTCTACCGGATTGTCACCCGATGGCTTCTCATCTCTCGTTCACGACTTCTTCGCTGCCGAGACCGCCCCGTACCCCGCCGTCCATGTCACGATTGATGTCAAAGCGGAGAACACTGAGGAGCTTGGAGCCCGAGGTTGGATCAGGTCAGTCTTTCTTTTCCTCTTTCTCTTGCTTTCTGATATCCTGGAGTTTCTTCCTTCCTTCTCTATATAAGCCAACCCAACCATTCGCTGACATCATTGTCAACCACGGATTGAAAAACAAAGTGCACCCACCTCGGCCGAGCCGACGGAAGAGACCGCAACTTCGTTCACCGATCTTCCTCTCACCCTCTCACAGACATCCTCGTTGAACAATATCATCCCCTCCACTGCCACCGCGACGACTCCTCTGGCCGAACTTGAGGCCTCGCTGAAGATTGCGAGGGAAGATCTCGCTAGGGTGAGGGCGTACGTGAATGACGTGGTCGAGGGAAAGGTAGAGGGTAACGCTGATGTTGGACGGGCGTTGATGGATGTGTGCGGCAAGGTCGGTGGAGGAGACGAGTGGGAGAAGAAGATTTCTGGACAGCTCCAGGTATGGTTCTATGTTTCTTCACTCTTTCTCTCTTCCCGGTTATCGCATTCTTGCCTCTTTCGATTCTGACAGTCGCTCTTTCTTATTATTATTTAATCTCCGTCATATTCTAATGCGTCAAATGACAACAGGATGCTCTCATGGTATCGTACCTCTCCTCGCTCGTCCGATCCCAGGTCGAACTTGCCGGTCGAATCAACCTTCTTCAAAACTAGAAAACGGAAGAGAGAACGAAGGAAGTGAAAAAAGATCTATCCCTGTGCTTTTAGAAGGAAAAGGAAGGAAGGAGAGTTGAGTGTGGAAGGATGTTGTTGGTAATTTTTGATTATGTTTACGTTTCTCTTTGGCTACGAGTCATCGGAGCGAGTCAAGCTAAGCGGTAACTCGCGGAGAAGAGATAAAGATAGATCAGGACAAGAACCGAAAGAGAAATAAAACGAGAAGAGTCATTTCGCTCTTAGTTCCTGTTCGTCTCCTTGACGAGTTGTCAGCTCGCTTAAGAGAGAAGAGTCATGACAATTCCTCGCTTGTAAGCGAAGGAGAGTAGGTGACTGAATTTGAGAGAAAATCGAGAGAAGCACAGCTCTTTAACAGAAATGACCTACTCTACGTCAGCGAAAAAGCTACTCTCTATTACCCCCACTTCCCTCTTCTTTTGGAAACAAACCAGCCCATCATCACCCTCCTTGTAGCATACATTTATACACGCAGAGTATAAACGAAGGAGATGTCTAAAAAGGCGTTTCAATCTCAAAGCAACGTTCGGTCGATCTGTGTAATTGCCCACGTCGATCATGGAAAGACATCCTACTGCGACTCTCTACTGTCCGCAAATAATATCATCTCTTCCCGGTTGGCGGGTAGCCTGAGATATCTGGATAGTAGAGAGGACGAGGTAGAGAGAGGAATCACCATGGAGAGTTCGGCGGTCAGTCTTGGTTTTAAAATGCTAAGACGGAAAAACAATGGTCCGTTCATTATTTCCTCCCTTTCCTTTTCCCCTTTCGTCGGCCCAAAACTCCTTTGGGTCAGCCTTCTATGGTAAGAGGCTTGATGGGATGGAACGTGCAGTTAACAGATAAACGATGCTGCTTTCTTCGAATAACGTGTATACAACTCTCACAGATTCCAAAGAAGTCGTCCCGCAAGATTTTATGATCAACGTAAGACTGCTTCATTCCTCTCCCACATATACACACCACACACCGTTTGATAAATTATCGAAAGAGAGAGAATGAAACTTGACCATATGACATCTATCCTATTATCATAGTTGATAGACACACCGGGACACGTCGACTTTTCGAGTGAGGTTTCTACGGCCTCTCGACTCTGTGACGGAGCACTGGTTCTCGTTGATGCTGTTGAAGGAGTTTGCACTCAGGTAATGTCAATCGTTGACCGTTTCCCTCTATCCGAGAAAGCTTAAGCTCACTCTCTGGCCTTTTTCATCTGATTTCTTAAAATCTATATCAACCAAACTATCATCAAGACTATCACTGTACTTCGGCAAGCTTGGCTCGACAAGCTTCGACCAATCTTGGTGATCAACAAGTTGGACAGACTGATCACTGAACTTAGGTTATCTCCCTCTGAAGGATATCATCATCTATCTCAGTTGATTGAAGGTGTGAACGCCATCATGGGAAGTTTCTACGCTTCCGACCGAATGGAGGATGATCTTCGATGGAGGGAAGAACGAGAGAAACGGATGGCCGCTCGGAGAGAAGCCGAGGCTGGTAAGGTCGAGGAAAGTGGAAGCGCCAGCCCTGAAAACGAAGAAGACGAAGAAGGAGAAGAGTTTGAAGAAAAGGATGACGAAGATATCTACTTCGCTCCGGAGAGAGGAAACGTCATCTTTGCCAGTGCCGTTGACGGATGGGCGTTTCGAGTCGGAAAGTTTGCCCAACTATATGCCCAAAAGTTGAAAATTGAGGAGAGCAAACTCCGAAAGGTTCTTTGGGGAGATTATTATCTTGATCCAAAGACAAAACGGGTAGTAAGCCATAAGAAGCTTGCGGGAAGAAGTTTGAAACCAATGTTTGTCCAGTTTGTCCTGGAAAATATTTGGAGGGTGTACGAAAGTGTCGTTCTTGATCAGTAGGTGTTTCTTTCACTTTTCAATTCCACATAGAAAAGGAAGAAACCACATCGACTAACTGACTCACCTCCCCTTTGCGCTGGCATGTCAGTAACTCGGACAAGATCGACAAGATCGTTGCTTCTCTTAACGTCAAACTTCATCCTAGGGACCTCAAGACGAAAGAGCACAAGACGTTACTATCGTTAATTATGTCACAGTGGCTCCCTCTGTCGACTACAACATTCCAAACTGTGGTCGAAATCATCCCTCCTCCACAGATTGCTCAGTCCATCCGAATCCCAAAGATGCTTCACCCAGATGCCTACTCTACCGTGTCGACAATCCTTCCGACAAACAAGCTCGAGAAAGACTTGTACTCATGTGATCCTAGCCCGGAAGCAGGCATTGTCGCATACGTCAGCAAGATGTTTGCCGTCTCAAGGGACCAACTTCCCGAAAACAAAGTCGTTGAGATCACAGCTGACGAGATGAGAGAGCGTAGTCGGCTGGAGCGACAACGACGAGCGGCTGAGCGAGAAAGAGAGCTTGCCCTCGACAGAGAGACTCTCATTGGGCTCGGAGCAGATGGTGTGTCAAGGCCTTCAGCTGCGGGGTTGACGCCAGAAGGTATTCCAATTCAAGCGACAGAACTCAACGGGAACGCTGAGCCGAAACCTGCTCCTACCCCGTCTGTAGAAGCGGAAACTGAAGATCCTGCCTCGACATCAACTGAAGCGCTCATAGGTTTCGCTCGACTCTATTCTGGAACACTTCAGGCAGGAACGAGCCTTTATTGTCTTCTCCCGAAGTATAACGCCGAGCTTGCTCCTTCCCATCCATCAAACGCAAAATTCATCAATAAGGTGACCGTGTCAAAATTATACATGATGATGGGTAGGGATCTCGTCGCTGTAAATGAAGTACCGGCGGGTAACGTGTTCGCCATCGGTGGTCTGGAGGGTAAAGTCCTTAGAAATGCGACACTTTGCTCGTTGAACCAAACAGGTATGGTTGAGGGTGAGGACGAGGAACAGTTGAAGGCCGGATTGATCAACTTAGCGGGAGTCATCATGACGGTTAGTTTGCTAGTTTATCTTTCTCTTTTCCTCCTCGGCTTATCAAGTACTCATCCGAGTTGAAATTCCTGTTGGTCAATTTACCATCCCGTAGTCTCCGCCGATCGTGCGAGTGGCTCTTGAGCCCAAATCGCCTGGTTCGTCCTTCTGCCCAACCGATCTAAATAATAACGAGACTCATTAATTGACGTATTCTCATGTCTACTCCCATCATACTTGCAGCTGATCTTCCGAAATTAGTCGAAGGTCTCAGACTGCTCAACCAAGCAGACCCTTGTGTAGAGACACTTGTCCAGGAAACGGGAGAGCATGTTATCTTGACCGCTGGTGAATTGCATCTAGAGGTACGTCTAGTCTATCTCAATCTGTAGATACTCTATCTATCTTGCCAGCGTGCGAATACCGACTTGCTTTTGTTCGTTAAACAATCAGCGATGCCTGAAAGATCTTCGAGAAAGATTTGCAAAGATCGAGATCCAGGCCTCCAAACCTATCGTACCCTTTAGGGAGACCGCCGTCAAAGGTGTCGGTAAGCCTGATCAATATTTATTCGTCTGACTGTGACAATCAAACGTCTTAAACCAAAGGCTCTCCTTTCTGATACTCTGTCTCTTCCTCCCCCCTCCCCCTTCTTTCCTATCTTTTTCGAACTTCCAGACATGGCTCCACCTAAGACGAAAGATGCTCCCCGAGGGACTATCGAGGGTTCGATTTCCAACTCATCTGTCAACTACACTATCCGAGCGGTACCTCTTCCTCTCAAGATCACATCCTTCCTTCAAGCCAACACGGCTACGATGCGACGTATCCAACCCGAACGACGGGCTGGGCGGGCTTTGGGCGAGGACGAATCAGATCAGGTGACATCCAAGCAACTCACCACCGAAGGTGGAGGAGACGAAGAAGGCGCAAAAGAGGTCAAGCCGGAAGAGTTTTGGAGCAAGTTACAAGAAATCTCTGATCAATGTGGGAGAGATTGGGTCGGAATTATCGATCGAATCTGGGCATTTGGACCAAAGAGGGTGGGTCCGAACCTATTGATTGACAGACCAGACGGAAGGGTCAAGTCGTGAGTATTTCGCTTCTCCTTCTCTCTTCTCTCACGTATTTCCCTGCTCATCTGTATTTGTCGGACATCCGATTGTCTAACCCATAGTCTTCGACAACGATACGAGGCCTCGCTAGAGAATCCATCGACGCCTCTCACGGGTTCAGTTGCCGATGGCCCTATAGCTGATCTCGCTGAAGGACTCGGCTCATCTTCTCTTTCCGAAGATGCTCGAATGATGCGAGACTTTGATGACAGTATCGAAACCGGGTTTCAGTTAGCCACTTTCCAGGGCCCTCTCTGTGCCGAACCAGTGGTCGGTATGGCGTACTTTGTAGAAAAGCTCGATGTCGAGGTCTCAGAGGACGACGAAAACAGTTTGTGCTACTTTCTTCTTGGTCCAGAGTCATATATCTTTAGGAGAATGATTCTGATGCCTACATGAGGGGGTTTAATATAAGCAGTTCGGTCCAAATTGACTCAGGCGACCGGGTCACTTATATCTTCCGTAAAGGATGCCTGTCGAGCAGGTCTACTAGACTGGTCTCCTCGAGTGATGCTTGCTATGTATACCTGTGACATTCAAACCTCTAGTATGTCAACCTGCCCTTTCTCTATCCGATAGTTCATTTCTCACTATAAAGCTTTTATCATGCCTCTTACTATTCACTCCGTTCGATCCATTCAGCCGAGGTCTTGGGCAAGGTATACGGAGTCGTTGCCCGACGACGAGGGAAGATTGTTGCCGAGGAGATGAAAGAGGGTACTTCTTTCTTCACTGTCCGAGCGCTCTTGCCTGTTATCGAGAGTTTCGGTTTCGCGGATGGTATGTGTTAGCCGTTCTCTTCCTCTTGATGCTATTACGACTAACGGCTTGATCTGGTATTTTGTCTATTCATCTATGGTACGGTAGAGATACGAAAACGATCGTCTGGAGCCGCTAGCCCTCAATTAGTGTTCAGCGGGTAAGCATCAGTGTAATCTTTCAATCTTATTATATTGCGTGCTCATCCTGTGCGCTTGAACAATCCTAGATACCAAATGATCGATCAAGATCCTTACTGGGTTCCCACGACCGGTTAGTCATCATCATTTGACTGGGCTTATTTCTGTCTTTACATTTTTCTAATATGGTATTTATTCATTTCCTCCTATCATGATCTATCAACCTCCCAATCTCTTACAGAGGAAGAACTCGAAGACCTAGGTACTTTGGCCGAGCGAGCGAACATCGCAAAGGTCTACGTTGATGGCGTCAGAGCCAGGAAGGGAATGTTCGTAGAAAAGAAGATTGTGGAGGATGCAGCTAAGCAGAGGACGTTGAAGCGATAGAAAGGATGTTAATACTCTTATAAAAATGATGACTGTATGGTCTCTTGCAACCGACTCGCATGTATATTTCTCATCTATTGAGAGGAAATAGCTTGGTACCATGTGGCGATTGAGATCACGTGGCATATGAAGGCAATACAATCGACCAGCCTCTTGAATCTCGACTATTGAAACAAATAGTTAGAACGGTCCACAGACGACGTACATACGTATTTTGCTCGTCTCTCGTCTGCTCACTCCTTCATCCTCTCTTCAAGAACATGAACTTTTTCAGAACGGGTATCCTGTCCAGGGCCTGGACTCCATCGTATGTGTTTGGTTGTTCATAACTTTGTGTCTTGCCGCCTTTTCTTTACGTTGATTGGTTTCCCTTCCTTTCCGTTTCCTTCTCCCCCAGATCTCCTCTCCTTCCAACCTCTCTACCTGAACACTCTTCATCTGAACGATCTCTCGGCTCTTCAACCTCATCAGATTCTTTCTCAATATGCACACCCTCTCTTTCTGGATCTTCCCGATCTTCGTCTTCCTCATCTTTCTCTTTTTCCCGCCCCCGAACACCCTCACATGAGGTTGACTTCTATCCCTCTGGACCAGCACGAACAATCAATCTTTACCCTAATTATCCCCGGTCATCTGCGCATGCATTCCCATCGGGATATAGCATGGAAGAGCCTATTATATATGATGATAGGCTGGAAATAAATGATCAAAACGATATAAGTACAGATGAAGACGAAGAAGAGGATGAAGATGGACGGGTAGGGGAGAATCATCCGAGAAGGTTTGAGAGAAGATTTGCCGAAGATGGAAGGCCGTTCTATGTGGATCACCATCTGAAGATTACAACCTGGGAGTTGTACGTACTGCTCTTTCGTTCTGTGTTTCCTGCTCGTTGTACATGCTTTGAAGATATACCGATTCCCATATTTAAATCATGTGGCCGAGCGTTAACAGATACAAGCCGCGTAAACAGACGCTTCGACGAAAAGTTAAGTATGTTCGAGAGCAAATTCTTTCGAAGGTCCGAGGAAGGGAGGATCTTCGAGCAAGCGTAGGGATGCGAGAAAGAGCATGCATTGTGATCGTTCGTAGAGAGGATTTATTTGAGACTGCATTCGATGCTCTCGCTCAAAAGGTTTGACTTTTATTATATATTTTATACTGTTAAACGCGAGAGGCCGAATGCGCGGGAAGCAATATACCGGTTCTGACTTGAGGATTTCCGCCCGGGATTATTTTATCTTTTCATTTCTTAGAGCTCCGAAGATCTCAAACGAAAATTCTACGTCCACTTCGACCAAGAAGAAGGCATAGATGCCGGCGGCCTTACCCGTGAATTCTTTCAGCTCCTATCGACGCATATCGCCGATCCGTCATATGGCCTATTCCATGCGCCCTCGACAGTGCATCCGAACTTGTTGTCAATAAACCCAAACTCGGCCATTAACCCGGCTCATTTAGACTACTTCCGTGTTGTTGGTCGACTAATTGGTCTGGCACTTTTGAATGGAGAGAAAGTAAGCGTCGGATTTGCTGGGGTTGTTTGGAAATTATTAGTCGGAGGTATAGAAGTTAGGACAAGTCAGGAAGAGGAAAGGGGCACGACGATGAGAAGACGGCGAAGACACGAGACAGACGATGCGGACGATGGGCGTGACGATGGGAGGCAAAGAGTCAAGAGACGAAGAGGAGGGATCGGAAGGGAAGATCTGAAGGGAGTTGATGATGAGTTAGAGAAAAGCTTGGAATGGGTCCAGTAAGTGATGTCTTATGTGCGAGTATTTTTCTGAGTCCACCAAACAGTATTAATATTCCCCATTCTTCATTTCGTTCCTCTCAATCGTCTTGATTTCATAACGATGCCATTGTCTGCCCGTTTATCTGTATGTTCATAGAAACAACGATCCTTCGGTCTTATATCGATCGTTCACCCACCCGCTCGATGCATTCGGCGCGCAGATTGAAGTACCTCTCAGACCAAACGGAGCAGAGATCGACGTGACGGAAGATAACAAGGAAGAATATGTCAGCGAGGTCTCCAGGTTTGTCTTGATCGAGAGTGTGAGAGAGCAGACCGAGGCAATGCTTAGAGGGCTTGACGAGGTAGTCGAGAGAAGATTCTTAAGTACTTTAGAGCCAGCAGAACTGGAGGTTCGTATCGTCTTCTATTTACGACATGTATGTGTTGATTAATTCGAAAATAACTGACGATTCAGTATATTATGATCTATAGCTCTTGATATGTGGGATCTCTGAGATTGACGTTGACGATTGGCTAGCCCATACAGACTATGTACATATCAGCTTTCGTTTCTTTCAAAGGTCTCCTGTGTATCTAGCTGATTCTCCTTGCAACGTCC
This sequence comes from Phaffia tasmanica, assembly GCA_014825565.1. Taxonomy (NCBI): domain Eukaryota; kingdom Fungi; phylum Basidiomycota; class Tremellomycetes; order Cystofilobasidiales; family Mrakiaceae; genus Phaffia; species Phaffia tasmanica. Next base: position 9,930 of record MVAI01000225.1, on the reverse strand, counting down.
CCTCTTTCTAACTGCAATATATCGTTTTATCCAGCGATCTGGGTACCACTTTGAGCACCCAACGATTCAGCTCTTTTGGGCTTTCGTCCGAACTCTGAACTCTGACCAAAAAGTTTGTTTTTTTGTTCCTATTCGTTTGAGGTTTCTTTGTAATTCTAAACTCGCTCAAAATACCGATATCCCCCCTTTTTTTCCTGAACATTCTTAGACGGCCCTTCTACAATTTGTTACATCTTCGACCCGTCTTCCTCCAGGCGGTTTTGCATACCTCAAAGCGACAGGCTCGGATCTCAAACGATTCACCATCGTGCTTGACTCCAGACCTGGATTGAATCGACTGCCAAGCGCGCATACGTGTTTTAATGAGTTGGAGTTACCTCCTTATACAACGTGGGAAGACATGGAAAGGGCTCTTGGGTTTGCGTACGTCTATCCATCCTCTATCTTTTCTTTTCTTTTCTGGAACCGTCTTTTCCTACCCATCTCCCTTCTCATTTTGACTCATTTTCTGATTGAAACTTCATGCTCTCGTACCCTCTTGAACCCAAAGAATCTCGGAGACTGAAGGATTTGCCCAACAATGAAAGGAGCCCTTCCTCGTTCCCTTGGCGTGACCTGGATCTATCTAATTTCGTACATCCTATCCTATCATCTCTATCTTTGTTCTTTCTTCCCAATCTTCATAGAAGATGAGATGAGGAATAAACTATCTTGTACTTGTCTTCACATTTCTTATCATATCATTGCATTTTCCTTGTATGTACTGCCGTCTCCACATCTTTGCTTGTTCCTTCCATATCATGCACTGTTATCGATCTATTGAGCCCATTAATACTCAGAAAATGTGCTGGCTGGTCGAGTCCTTTTGTAAATTGCTGCAAGCTCGTGGCAAAACGTCAGCTCAGTCGATTGATTGTTTAGTTTACTAATGAAAATGCTTAGTTAGTTAGTTCAGTCAATCAAGAGATGTGAATTGACCGTTCAAAAAGTGGATGTTTGCATGTGTTTTCTTGTTTTTCTCTTCAAATAGTTCTTTCTTGTTTCGTTTCTGTTCACTATAATAATGGTCACATCCAACCAGCCATAACCGCATCAAGAATAGTCGTGGATCATGAAGGGAAATTAAGCCTTGACAGCGAACTCTACAAGCGGAAAAAAGATCATGGAAGTCATACACAATCATACAAAAACGCATTAACATGGATTTCCAAGAAAGTAGACGAGAAAAGAAATTCATCACTAACTTCGGAGGGGGAAGTGAACGTTCTTCTTGTGCTGCCTCTCGGTGACCTTGGCCTTCTCACCCTTGGTCAATCGCCTTCGGATAGCTCGGGTCTTCTTGTATCGAAGGTCGAGGGGAAGGTACTTAGAGTTCTTGTAGAACTCTCGGAGGTTATCTCGCTGCTTCTTGTTGATGACAGTAAGAACCCGAGCGATGGACTTTCGAACGGTGTTGCTGTAGATTTTAGGAAACGGAGGAAATTGGTAAATGAGATAGTTGTTGAGTGTCCGGAGATTAAATTTGGTTATGCCAAATTTAAGACGCAGATAAGAGTTAGGGAAAAGTAGAGGGTAGAGAACAATGCAATGAAATTACAAGATTGTCAGGAACAAAATTACAACTAGAAAACAATTTTAAGCAGTTTGGACGAACATCTTGGTCAACTTGGCAGCGGATCCTCCAGCAACCTTCTGGACCCGAAGGGTCAAGAGCTCCTGCTTCAACTCAACCAACTGCTTGGTGAGATCAGCCTTGTTCTTGGAGATGAGCTCGTGAGCTCGAACTTTGCCGGTGGAAGAAGACATGGCGAGCTAAGAAGCAGGACGTGGGAGGAAAAGGAAGACGGGTTCGAAGTCAGCAACTCTGCTCTTCTTTTCTTGGCTATGATCAACTACTCGAGATGTTTTGGCGGATGGACAGGAGGGGCATATAGGTCGACCTGGCCGAGAAGAACACGAAGGGACTGGCCGTTCGTGGTTAATGCGTGAAAACCACCCTTTCAGGAAGTTGTGCTGTCGTGTATCTCGATTGGCTCTCCGCACGACCCCCTATTCATGCGTCAACTTTCACCCTTTGATCCTGACATCTCCTATCCTTTCTCCCACTCTGTCTATTTGATTGGGTTTTTCGCTTTTACCTCTTGTCCTCGACAATTCTTTCCCTTCCCATTATGGATGTCGTCCGTTTCGCTGATGAAGCTGATTTTTCATGCCGCGAAACCAACAGAAAAAAACTTTTTCCCTCTTCTTTCCTCTGGAAAAAAGGAGAGACCAATCCAAACCCGACTTGCTGATATACAACGTACGTTGAAGAGAAAGCGACAAGAAAGAACGAACAGATGCGAAGATTCAAGAGAAAGAAAATAAACTCACTTTCTTGAGGAGGGACGAAGAGACAGAGAATTTTCTGACAAGTGGGACAGTAAGAAAATTCCTCCTAGTTCAAAATTAACGAGGGTCGGTTTGATCAAATATGTCACGTGCAGGATATACTTTTGATACTCACCGCAGCTCACAAACCCACAAGTTCAATTTCAAGGCCAGGATAGCAAACCTAAAGGGCAAAATGCTGCTCTACTCAGGGAGGAAAATGCTGGAAAAGCCGAATGAGAACGGCTCAAGTCAAAGAAGACAAGAGTTTGAGAAGACTTGGAAACAAGTTGGGTCATTAAGCTTAACCTAAGCAATACAAGAATGTGACGAGAGAATAAGGATTTGAATATAGAAATCTTTCCTCAGCAGACTCTTGAGCTGCTAGGCGAAGGGCCGTTCGTTGAAACGTCCTTAAGTACAAATACAACTATTCCTGTTCCAACAGAGACGGAATTCTCTCCATCTTGAAATCAAAACATTTTCTTCCAGTCGTTTTTTGGACTTTGCTTCTTGTTATCGTGTCAATGAGAATGGAATGAAATGAGTTTTCGGTTAAACAATGAGAATATTGAATGTTATATAAACTGGGTATTCTACAACAAAAAGAAAATGTGCAACTTGTAATGCAATGCAAGGGGGAGGGGAATAGTAAGAAGATTGATGGATTGAATGTTCTGCTACTAGTTTTTCAAGTCAGATATCCGTGAAGTGCATGGATAGGACAGGCTTCAGTCAATACGTGGAAGGGCATCACAGAGTAAGTTGGCTGGGTTGTAAATCGACCAAACGTACATATCAAGAGGAAAAGTAAAACATTGACTAACGTTTAGATCCAAAGGCGATACCTTCTCCATAGCCAACTTCATGAATAGTACCTTTGACAATGACATGATCTGAAATACGACGAGCGCATTATTCACAAAGTGAAGAGGTCAGCCATCGGTTACACCGTTCCGAAGCTTGCTCATTCTCACTCACGTTGACCCTTCTCATCATCGTAAATGTGGCTACGCCCACAAATACCTTTCAGAGGATTCCTAGGTGCGTCTTCGTCTTCATCAACACCATCTTGGGCCAAGAACGGATGATACAACGCTTCGTTCGCCGTTATCCGTTTACAGGGATCCAAGGCCAAGCACCGTTTAAGAAGGTCAAGTGCCAGTGTGATGTTGGCCCGATAATTGGGCTCGTCAGAATTATAAAAATCTGGATTGGCGGCAAGAATGATGTTTTCTAGAGAGTGGCCAGAGTGGTCTATAGAAGGAAGATTACTGATGAACGTTCGGTCTTGAGTAAATGAGCAAACAAGAGAGGAAATTGAAAGGAAAACAGGAAATTTGTCTGGTATCAGCAAATATCGAATCACATTTTTGATGTATCTAGAATATCCAACGATCAAACGCACTATGTAGAGCTCCGCATTTGTCCATCTTTAGTTTCCCAAAGATAGCGCTGATCTCCATGAGAGCTTCCGTGTCATCAGAAGAGTTGAAGATGGGGAATTTTCTAGTAAGAAAGGAAAGCAGTATTATTCCTGCCGACCATATATCGATAGCTTAGGGAATGATGGAAAGTTTGTATCAAAGACAGTGATTTAGTTCCTATTTAACAACGGATGCCGACAAAATTGGGAGAAGATACCAGACACAACTTACCAACACTTTGATCAGGGCATTTGAACAGCACTTCTGGTGCTCGAAACCCTCTCGTACCGGCCCGGTTGGCCTTTGCACTTGGCCTATGGACGAAAAAAAAAGAGGTTAGAATCTTTAGCTTAATCCTGTCGCACCGATATAGAAAGCTTCCAAGATCAGGGGTATCAATGAACTAACCTTCTATCTTCAGCTGGAAATCCGATTCGGTCCGCTGGTAGTTTTGCTTTCTTTCTCGCCTCATAGATGGCCTGCTCGACAACCTTTGTCGATTCTGTTCGTATACGCTTTCCGTGTGGATACTCGAAGCTGGCCGCGCTGTGTTGACATTTCGGTGTCTGTCTCAGCTCTCCTTGATATCTCTATACCGCCCATCCAGAAGGACACAGTTCAGAGAAAAACATGAATTCTTCAATATTTCTCACGCGCATCAATCAAATCGGATTGTTAGACGAGAAGAGGATAACGTACTTGGGCAAGACCATAATCTACTAAAACTCCAGTCCCGGTCCGGACGTCATACAAAAAGTTAGCTGGTTTGACGTCTCGATGAATGATCCCCCTAGCGTGAGTCGCGCGTAAAGCTCGAAAAAGGTCCCGAAAGTAACGTTGGAGGAGGTCGATGTTCATATATCGATAGTAATTCTGTTAGATGGATATTCAAATGATTTGTCAAGTGCAGATCTTGTTGATAGAGTCTTCGGAAGAAGGAATGACAACCTACTCGAAAATCATCATTGCAGTGAAATGGCATGACCACGATGATTTGATCTTCAAATCGGAAGGCAGTTATAAGTTGGGAAATGTTAGAGCAACCTCTAAAAAATCATCAGCCAAGGAGAGTTTGCGCATATACGATTAGCCCACATACACATATCTGAACGAGAACGATTGGAAGAGAGTTTAGACTTGCTTCAAATCCTCTAGGATAGAAATTTCATTCTCGATACGAGCCGGACTGCTCGTAACATAAATTCGCTTGAGGGCGACATAAACTTTTCGGCCCTTCTTATTAGACGCTCGAGTGGTTGTTTCTTCAGACGACGCATCAGCCGGTAACCATAGTGTGTTGTCGTAGTGAACATGATGCAGGTCAATGGCCTTGTAGACAGAAGAAAACGTTCCTGTCGAATGTAAGTGAGAAGAAATGAACGATAAGATGCTTGTTCAGCAAGCTAAGTGACTACAAGAGGCTATATGCATGTCGTCAGTCGATATTTATATGACATACCTTCTCCAAGACGATCAACTAGTTGGTAGTCTTCGTCGAGACCGGCAACGGTGTCTTCTAACTCTCGCATTTCATTCACCAATATTGCTCGTTCTTCTGACGAACGATGGGCGAGATGATCTTCCATCTATCAAAAGGTTTAGAGGGAGAAAGAACACAGAGTGAGACAGACCCATCCTACCAGCATTTAGATTGTGAACTGGATTGAACCAACCTCTTCATCATCATCTTCTTCGTCCCCTTCTTGTTCATCATCATCTTCAGGTTGAATAGTCATATCTGCATCCTCATCAGTTCCATTTTCTTCGAGGCCGCAATTATCTGGGAGCTCCTCTCCTAGCCCATCATCTCCTCCATACTCTTCCTTTCGTTCGACCACCTTGCGTAAAATCAGCCTGGTCAACACGACCGAATCGCCAGACGATGAGCCCGGGTCGATCGGAGGATCAGATGAATTGGTTCCGAGCCAAGCCGGGTTGGAAGAGTGAGCGGAGGGAATGGCATATTGAGCTTCAGGGGTTCCTGTTGTGGTCGTAGCCATGACGGGTTTGTTTTTGAGTGCGAGAATACGCTCCAGATCCGCGGAACCGAGAGAAAGAAAGCAGCCAAAGGAAGGTCGATAATTCAGATATTCTGATACAGAGAGTACTGATAGAATGCCACTTGAACTGGCTAGAAGCTCTATCGATCTATTGAGTACAGCTTCAAGAAGAAAAGAAAAAGAAGAAAAATCGAAGAAACCGAACGAACTGGATCTTTCTGCCTATGAAATGAAAGAGCTAGGGAGAGTATCCAAACGGTCAATAGCCAATAACTTTCTTACCCTGACGCGTGCTCATACGGTCAGTCAGCCGGGCACGCGACGCGCCAAGTGTGACGCGACAGCGATCGCTTACAGCTTGAAACGCAGAGAAAGCCCCTGGTTACGAAAACGATCACATTGATTTCTTTTTCTTCTTCAGTGACTGACCGGCCATAATAGACCTTCTCACATACGTCCTAGACCCAGATCGAATACCCACTCCCCTTTTCTTCTTTTCTTTCTTTCTTTCTTTCTTTCTTTCATTCGCTTCCTCCTTTTTGGGATTGTACTTTTCCTAATCTAGTGTTCTCTGTACGTTCTGCGATGTTTCCTTGGGGGATTCCTTATTCTATAACGATTGCCCTTGCAGTCATTTGTCTTCTTGGCCTTTAATTTAAGCTAATCTCGATTCACATCCCTTGTCCCAAATCAGGCCCTTGGACTTAAAACGGTCACATCAGCAACCACCTCTTTCCTTTTTGCTTTATCGAGTGATTATTCTCATCTAGCTATCAAGAAAAATTCTTTCTTCGACAGTTGATATCAATTCTGTTGACCAGGTAAGATCTTTTGGTGCGTTCCATCGAGCTGAACGTTTCATCCGATGAGGTTCATGTGGAGATATCGAATATACCTTTATTGACTGCCTTTGTATGCGTAAACAGGTCAAGCCTTTTACCTACTCAAGTCCCTGTTCGATCCCTCTTTTATAGGTTTAAAGTCGAACTAGGTCCTCTCTCAGCCCGATATCTGTCTTTCCCAATCTTGATATGGCTACCATATCTATCAAAGAGGCGGCTATCACCCATGATGTCTCCCAACTCATCCAATCTGCAGGAGGGGCCACCATATATCCTTCGGACGATCACCTTCTGGCGCTTCTTCATGCCCGATTCCGGTCAGATCTCCCTTACACTCGACTTTCTCCTTCTACCCTTCTGGTCGTCAACCCTCTGAAGGCTCTCGCCCATCTAAATGAGGCGAGCGCAAAAGATTATGTGGAGGCCGAGTATTCGGATACCAGTGGGGATGAACGCCCTGGAGGTCCTATGCAACCCCATCTGTATGATCTGGCCGCAAAGGTCTACCTGTTGATGAGCAGAAAGAAAGAGAACCAAGCAGTGACTTTTAGGTGAGTCTCGAGAGGATTAGAGGAATCTGTCTCCATAAATCTGCACATATGCTAATAAGCGATCTTCCAATTCTTGCTTGTAAATGTTAAGTGGTATCACTGGTTCTGGAAAATCTTTTTCTTCTGAGCTCTTCGTCTCCCAAGTCCTTCGACTTTCTGCCCATACCAAGAAGGAACAACGGATCTCCAACCAGATCAAGGCAATCTATACGGTGCTTGATTCATTTGGAAACTCCAAAACGGCCGCTAATCCCTCTGCCTCAAGGTACGGAAAGTTTTTAGAACTTCATTTTTCGGGAGCAGGTCGAATCTCTGGTGCAAAGGTTATTGCCTTTGGCTTGGACAAGTCCCGAGTAAACCGGCTGTCCCAGAATGAGCGATCATTCAATATCTTCTACCAGCTCCTCGCTGGCGCTTCACCAGACGAGAGAGACGCTCTAAATTTGGACGAACCATCTAGCTATACTTTGCTCGCCTCCTCCGGTTGCTATCTTCTTCCAGGTGGACCTCTCAGCGATGATCATGCACAAATGAATGAACTGCGAGCGGCGCTCGCGCTTCTCGGCTTCAAGCCCAAGCATGTCTCTTCCATCTTTACCCTACTTACCGCCATTCTCTTACTTGGAAATCTCGAGTTTGTTGACAACGGAGATCGAGAGCTTACGTACGAATCGGCCACGGTCGCCAACATCACTGTTCTCTATGAAGTCTCAAATCTTCTTCAAGTCAGCTCTGAGGAACTCCAGCAAGCCTTGACCAACAAGACGACATATGTCCGAAATGATCTGACCTCCAAGTTTCTCATGTCTGAGGACGCCGGTCTTCAGCGAGATGCTCTCGTCCGTGATCTCTATGCCCTTTTGTTCACCTTTGTTGTAGAAACCATCAACCACAAGCTCGACGACTTGGGAGAACCTTTCGAAACAACCATCACTGTGTTTGATCAGCCTGGATTTCAAAGCCGCTCGTCCAACGTCACCGATAAGGCGCCGTTGGTGGCTGCCAACGGGCAAAACTCGTTCGAGGAGTTTTGTTTCAACTTCTCAACAGAAACGCACCACTCGTCTTACATTCGCCGTGCGTTCGACGATTCTGTTGGATACAACGCTTTGATGTCTACAGACAGAGTCTCGATCTCATCTGTCCTCACTATGGATAACGCGGCTTGTGTCGAACTTCTTCGAGGCGGTCCTCTGTCGAGCCGAGCAGATCGCAAGCCTGGGGGAGTGCTGGGCTCGCTCGCTAAGGCATGCAATAAGTTTAGTCAAGGTAAGACGTCAGAGTGGGACAAGGATGTGGAGGTATTGGAGGATATGATCCATAAGTTTGGTTCTCATCCGTCGTTCGTGACCAGTCCTGGAGTCGGCATGGGTCCGGCAGGGGACAAAACACTTTTTGGCATCAATCACTACACCGGAAGCTGCTCGTACGATGCTCGTGGCTTTGTTGAAAGAGACGCCGATATCTTGGATTCATCTCTCGTCCAGCTCCTTCGGGGCTCAGCTGACTCTTTTATCGCCAAACTTGTGTCTGGCCCTGGGATTGCTTCTGAGTTTCACCCCCATGATCCTGAGACCGTCGTCCAGGCCCAGGTGTCGGTGACTCCTCTCCGCCACCCGACTCCTAATACTCAATCACACTTCTCTGATTCGCAGATCCCTTCACCGCTGATCGAGCAAGGTGCTGTCTACCCTGTTACTAGTCAACTTAACGCGACCCTCGCTGAGCTTCTGACGACAATCGAAAAGAGTCGAACCTGGGACGTAATCTGCATCCGACCAAACGATAACTCACTCCCTAACTCATTCGATAAGCGTAGAGTGAAGTCACAGATCCGATCGTTCCTCCTTCCAGATCTTGTCGTTCGTCGGCAGGTCGAATACACCACCTTCTATGAGCTCTCGGACTTCATCTCGAGGTATAATGTTCCAAACGGCCAAGCCGGTGACTCGAACGACGTTTTTGTTCGAAATTTTGTCAGCGAAAGAAGCTGGACAGACGGGCTGGATTACACCATCGGGGAGCACAACATCTGGTTGAGTTACGACGCATGGAGAGAGGTCGATGATGAGTTGCGAGACGAAGAGAAAAGGATGGCTGTTGGGTTCATAACGCCTAGCGAAGCGGATGACCAGTCCATGCTCCCACCAAGTGTGTCTCACTGGGAAGCCGTAGATAACAATGGCCTAACGGAAAGTTCTGATGATCTGTTACTCCGCCGAACAAACACTGCTGGTTCGGCTTATCTCGACCCTGCTCCGGGACACACTTACGAACCTTATGACAACGCCGGAGGAAACAAAGCTGGGTATGCACCTAGTTGGATTGACCCTGATCAGTGGGACACCAAACCCGCACACAGCGTCATGACACTTCCCGATGCGATGCACCCTGAGGGTCACAAACCAGGTGAAGATGAGTTGGGTGGGATGATCGTAAATGAAAAGACCGGCGACAAGACACTCGAAGTCGTGGAGACGAGTAGAGCGAGGCGGTGGTGGGTCCGATTCGTCTGGCTCCTAACGTGGTGGATTCCAGAGTTCATGATCGCCAAGGTCGGAAAGATGACCCGACCGGATGTCCGAATGGCATGGAGAGAGAAAGTCGCAATCTGCGTGTTGATCTTCCTCTTATGTGGGATCGTTATCTTCTATGTCGTTGTCTTCGGTTTGCTTCTCTGCCCGGACTACAAAGTCGTTTGGAATACGACTGAGTTGGGCGAGCATGCCCAGTCCAATAG
>MVAI01000224.1:0-29288 GCA_014825565.1 Phaffia tasmanica | reverse complement strand
ATGTAGTAGCCTTTTCTTTCTGTTTATTTTTTATTTTTATAAATACATTTATATGTCTGCGAATTTGTTTTCTTCTTGATTTCATATGTTCCTATTTACCCTTCCATCTTCTTAGCCCTAGTGATACCTTTATGCAAGGGCCTCTCTTATTTTCTTGACAACAACTAGCGAAGAATAGAGAAAAGAAAAGGAAAACTACTTCAGACACATGCGAACGAAAGGTTGTAAATCGTATCGATGTCAATCTCAATCGACATCAGAGGGGTTTCGCTGTGAACAAGTCGAGGATTCATGTTAAATTTTGAAAGTGAAGGTGAACGAAAAAAAAAAAAAGCTAAGAAATGGAAGGAAGAAACATGCTTGATGCGACAGGTTGGACCAACAGTTGAAAGCAGAATCTTTCCTTTTTTGAAAAGTTGATGACAACGGAAGATAGGGTACAACGCTAAAGAAATGATAGGCAGGGAAGAGAGAGAAAACAGGATATGGTACACACGGCACAGCGCGGTTAAGCAGCCGATTCAGAGTTGAGTGCGGTAAAGAAGTTGAAAAAGTCGACCTGGGAGGCATTGATACCCGATCGGTAAAGATGATGGGAAGCAATGTAGGCCGAGTATAGCGCTCTAGAGTATTCGTCAGGTAGCCGTTGGAGCAAGGTGTCGAGTCCGACCTTGTCGACCAAAGTCTTGGGGATCGCTTTTCGGAAGACGTTTCGTCTACTCGTCTCGAGATTGTACAGACCGTGACTTTCCTCGAGCTCGACTTGGAGGGCGTTCAACGTACTCGAGAGCTCATCACTGAGCAACGTTCGAGGAACAGTCGATTTCTACACGTCATTAAGGGAAACAAGATTGAGGCCATTCATCAGATGAGTTCACGAATAAACATAGAACAAGCTGGAGCCTTGTGCTTACGCGTCGTTTGTATTCATCCTGGATACACGCATGTTCAAGTCGACCGTTCTCACAAACCATATCTTGGATCTGGAAGAAAGCAGCACAATTTGTCAGTCGAGGCTTCATAGCACAAGTCAAATTTTAATCAGTAAAACTTACATCCTTAACATAGCTCTTGTAGAAATCGGATTTTCCATTTTTGCAAAGCATGAGCTCCAAGCTGGCGAGTAAAAAAAGAAAGATATCAAAGAGAGTCAGCAAAATGCACTATAGGGCAGAGACAACATAGAAATGATACTGACTATTCATCATCAGAGAGTCCCAAACCAGCCAATACCTCGAGAGAAGAAGATGTGACACCACCCTGAGAATTCGAAACAAATGTTAGCCCTGAAGCAACGAAGAACAACTAGCAGACCCTAACAGAACCAACCTTATTAGCGGAGGAATCTTTGTATAGTACGACTCCCTTCTTCTCGAGATAAAGTCGAGCTTGCTGGGTGAAAAACAGGTTGGCTCCCTCGACAACAGCCTTGAAATGGGGCTTGCCATCTGCATCAAAGAGCTTGGACACGTTGGTGACACTGCAAAAGAGAAGATGGTTTATTTGTTAGTCATGAAGTCCTGCGGGGAGGCAAGCAAAAAGAAGCACTGACTTTACAGACTCGGGCTAAGGAGAAGGTGTACATTTCGTCAGTCTGGATTTCGAACAATAGAAAGAAGGGATGAGGATCCAGACTTACTCGTCCTCCGCAAGGAACAAAGATATCGGCTTTGAACCGAAGGTGAGCGCCATTTCGGAATGTAGTACCATCAGCTACTTTCTCTCCAGAAGGAAGGACGACATCAGTATCGTCGATCAGGATTTTGTATCCCTCGGGACCCAAGAGATCGTTGTTGAAGTTTTCGACAGGGATTCGAGCCTTGGCAAGTCGGATGAGCTCACTGTAGATGAAGCAGATCGGTCCATGATCAGCACTAAACAAACGCATGTGTGAGAGAATGAAACAAAAGGAAGGCCACAAACGTTCGGTTTAAGCCAGAAGGGTCATGGATGACACCGGATCCATCAATGATGGCAATCGTCTTGTCGTTCGACAAAAGAATCTCGTTGGAGCCCAAATCGCCATCGGGTCCTCCAGTTTGGAACTAAGCGAATAGACAATCATAGGAGCAAAGGTAAGACTCTCGGCTTTTATCCAAGGATAGATGAGCATCCACTTACCTTAGTAACATCCTTCTCCTTCCATCCCAAGGTAGCATAGACACCAAGGATGTACTGTCGAACAGACAGAGATGTCTACGAGAAAGGAGAGCCCGATAGTCACATCTTAATAACCGATAACGGACAAAGAGTTTAAACGGAGACCAAAACCACTCACCATTCCGTATTCGTCATGAGGAATACCACCGAACGCCTCAGGCCCTTTACCAGTAGTAAAAGACTTCCAGAACGAGGCCCCTCGGGATCGAGCGTGACCAGCGGCCCAGTCCATCATGTCGGCCGTTCCCTCATCGGGTCCAAAGAAGAGAATCTCAGGTTTGCCATAGAGGTCAACGATGGGGCCCTTGATTCCCGGAGTCTGTCCGGGAAGCAGCAGGTCGAGAATGGCATCAACATAGTGCTCGAAACAGACTCGAGGATTGGCTCCTAAAGAGGGCAAGATGGTTCCCTTGGCTCCTCCCTCAGGAATATCCTTGTTTTTGAGGTGTTGTGTCGAAGCAAGCCCGTAGTCTGATATATAAAAAAAATAAAAACGAACAAGAGGGTAAGTCATTGTGAGGTGCAGTGAAGACAATTCTAGGACTCACTCTCATCGAAGAGACTTCGAGCGTTGATAGAGTATTGCTCTCGACCTCGAGATCGGACGATACGAATTCCTCCTCGGGAAACATCTCGGAATCGAACATGCTACAACGAACAATGGATATACTGGAAGAATTAATACAGTCTTCAGAACAGTCAAAGCACGGGTCACGGAAAACTCACGAAACCTCTGAAGTCGGACCCAACGACCAAGATGATGCCGAAAGGAGTCTTGGGGTACTCGACCTTGGGAAGGAAAGCAGGGTCCAACCTGAAACTCAGAGCCACCTTGGTGGTCTGGTAAAAGTTGGCTGTAGACAGGACAGAAGGATAGTTTGTTTTCTGTCAGATGGTATGGCCAATAGACCAAACGATATGACGTCATATGAACTCACTCTTGAGGACGTGTTTATTGAAGATCAAGAAACTATTTGGTTAACAACAGAAGACGTCAGAAATTGCTCATTCAAGGGACTGTCGAATAAAGAACACTTACGCCTCAATAACCTGAATGTCGTGCGAGTTAGTCAAAGTTTTTCTAATTTTGTTGTAGAGTTCCTCATCGGTCAAAGGCCGCTCAGTCTTCAATCTCTGATAACTCAGAGTAGGCCTAGAGAACATATGTCAGCTAGAACCTCAGTCAGAACCAGATGTTGATCAAAGAACGCACATGAGAGACGAGTTCTCGTCAACTTCGGGGTAATGTGTCATGGCAAAGTTGATGTACAATAGTCGAATCTGAAAGTCGTTGAAATGGGATATGTCAGCAAAAATTACTGATTTCCAGATAGCGAGTTGAGCGGGTGGTGCTTACGAGCTCAGGGTTGCTCGAGATCACGTCCTTGATGGACTCTCGAGTGAAAGTTTCTTCTCGGAATCGAGTCTTAATGTTGTTCAGACTGTACGGAGTAGGGCGCAAGAATATTAAACTACCTTGGTAGATATATCGGGTTGCTTCTCCAAAAAGAAATGCTTACACCTCAGCATGGACAGGATTGCTCTCATCCAAGATCGACTTGAGGGAGATATAACTAAGATACACATTGACAAAAAGAGCACGGTGAGTCAGATGAACTTTGGGAAGCAAACCCAAGAAAGGAGACGACCGACCTGTTACCCAATCGGTTACAGAAATGCTGGGCAAAGATCCATCCGGCGTAAGCGTAGGAAGCTTCCTGAACGGCGTGCCCACTGTGCTCAGATCCTCCGAAGAAAGGGTTGTCAGGAAGAGAGTAGAGAAGCGAGGTCTCCTTAATGACTTGGTGAATGGAGTGCTCGATAGGAGGGGCATTCGAGTTGGGGACGTTTCGGAGGTACAGGCCTTTCATAGTTGGGAGAAGAGTATTGCATGAGTGCGAGTTCGATTAAATAGAGACGCGATGTTGAGCTGATACGTACAGATCACGGTGACACCGTTGCTGAACTGCTCGACGTACTTCCTAGTCGAGCTGTTTGATCCAAGTAGGCAAATCCATAAGGATCCATACAGATGGCGTGCGGAGAGATCAGAGGGAACTTACAAGAGACCATAAAAGTGGTAAAGATCCGAAAGTGCGCTGTGGAAGTTGTTGGTACCTCCCATCTGTAGCGAGAAGGAAAGAAGAGAGCATAGCGATACATTTAGCTTACAAGTGGTCGAGCTGATGGACGAGAGGATAAGAAAGAAAAACACGAACCTTGGCACCAATAACAACTCGCATTTCTCCGGTGCCTTCAACATCGTAGACCTCGATGACGGGAGCAAAACCTCGCTTCTCGACCTCAAAGATCACGCTCTCGTAGATTACCTTGGTGTTTTCCGAAGCCTTTTCCAAAAAGGCCGGATCCGAGATCTGGTCGATTGTCCGCTTCTTGGTGTACTCGATATGCTCTTGAGGTGAGAGATCTGTTGGAGGGTTATAGACTGGGAGGTTCGATCGAGAGACAAAGTAGCATCGGACCGATTGTGTTGTTGATGCGGAGACTGAACCGGAAGATCGGTAGGTTTCCAACCGATAGGCCTTGTCCATTGCCGACGAGTTGAGATAGAGCTCATCGATTCTAGTTTGAAGCGAATTTGAAAAGGAAAGAAAGAAAGAAAATAACCAATAAGGACAGACAACGGATAAAATACAAATGCTGAGCAGATGTCCAACAAGGACATCTAGGATATAGGAAGGGCTAACTTACCTCTTCTCCACAGTTGCTCCAGGACCGGAAGTACTGGTGACTCCGGCTTCAGAAGTATGGATGAAGATGGCGCCTAAGAGAAAAATCGACAACAATCATACAACCAACCCAAATAAGCGCCCAAGTCTTCTTATCCATGGTGAAGGGGAGTCTAGATCGAGAGAGTATGCAAACTTGCCTTCCTTCTTTCCCTCTTCTTCGGGTTGAATTCGTTCGAGATCGATCTCGAGTTTGGCAGCCGAGTGCTTTGTGTAGGCCAGAATCTTTGCTCCGTAGAGGGCCATGATATGCTCGGCAATAAGCGCCGGAGTTTCGTTCATAAAGTAGGTGTCATCGATCCCCAAGTTCCTGATGAGGCCAGATAGAGACATTGGTCAGTACTGAGGTTCAGTATGGTATGCTTTAGGCGCAAGGAGCAAAAACATGACAAGAAGAAAAGCGCATACAGGTAGAACCAGTTAACCTCGTTCTTGACAAGATCAGCTGGAAGAAACCCTTGGCTGGCGACAACCTTTTCGACCTCGACCTGCTGAGCAGCCTTGCCGGCGTAGACAGAATCTTTGTAACCGATGGTATCCTTTCGAACCCTATCAACATCGAGAAGAAAGGAAAGATGAGTGCGCTGAGCGATTGAACGTTACGACAAGAAAAGAAAAGAAAAGAAAAAAACGGGCGCTAGGAACAAGTTGAATACGAGAAAGACAGATGCATACCTGTGAATATTATCGCTCGATGGTGTTCTTGACGCCGCGGTAAAGTCTCCAAGGACTTGCCTCACGTTGAGATGAGCAGAAGACATGATGCGGAGAGAGAGGGAAAACGAGGAAAGAGCGTATGTGTACAAGGGAGAGATATCTGATTGGAGGAGGTGGCAATATCGGTGGCGATATTGATGATGGGTAACCAAAAAAGAAGAAGAAGAAGAAGCAAGAGATGGAACTCAGCCCACATATAAGGAGATCAACCAAGAAGTGGTCCAAGCGCGAGGAGATAAGTGCGGTCAAAGCGTAAAAGATCAAAAAGGCACAAGGCACCAGACGAGAGATACGCAGGCAAACGCCAGAAAGGGGCCCCTCTAGAATGACTTAAGCGAGAGTTCGTCCAGTCGCTCAACTCCATCCCAGACACTGAATCAGGCTTTGCCTTTGACCTTTTTTCGAATTTCTTTTTCGAATAGAGGCAATAGTGGGAAGTGAAACACTATCATGGTAGAATTGGACATGGTTGCATGTGCTATGTACACATACATGTATCGATAAGGTGCGATCTAGCGTTTAGAGAATCCTGATGATTATAAAAATAATAAAAATAATAAAAATTACAAGAGTTGTGCATACGTACAATATAAGTCGTCAGTAACGAGTTGGGTGTTTGCGTGTGTTTGCTCTTTTTGTTTGATGATGTGGTGTTTTTAATATCAGAGATGAACGAGGGAGTACGAGAACAGAATGATATTCGGAGGGATACAAGTTCGAACGGACTATACGACGTGATGAGACTTAAGTTATCAAGAGAATGAGAAGTAGAACAGAAGAGCATCAAGCACATATTCTATTATATAGTCAGACACTGTCTTGGACCACAAGGTCGGTCATTCTAAGTGGTCTTCATCGATTTGCATATCATTCAAGGTCATGCACTCAGTAGCCCTGTTTAACAAAATCATATTGAGTAGGAGAAAAAGAAAAAGATGGTGTAAACCCGATATCTTGTTGGGTCATCATCCAAAGAACTTCTCGGTTGATTGCTTGTATGTTTCGTTTCGTTTCTTTTCTTTTCTTTTTTTTCGAATTTTTTTTTTTTTCGAACGTTTATTTCGATATTTCGAATAGAGCCATCAGTGGGAAATAAAGTATCAGCGGAGTGTGACCATGATCAGAACGAGTGCGATTAGACAGGTCAGCAAGCGTGTGTGATCATGGCGCGTGAAAGAGGAGCCCAGTGGTCTATCGGATTTAGCCGCTATTACTCTTCGTCGCATCTTCTTCTTTGACTCGGCTCTGCTTGAGATCTGAATTATCGACGATGAGTACATCGTTTTATCTCTGCTGTCTTTTTTTTTTTTTTTTCTTTTTTTTTTATCTGACGAAGGCCAAGATTCTTATATAGTTGGCCATGAAAATCACTCTATTTCTTCCTTCGTTCATGACGTTCCTCTATTTGAGACGTTTCTTTCTTGCCGTATTCCACTATCAGTGCTGCTTTCTTACATGCACCCAAGTTGGCAAGTCTCTGTAGAAGAGAGGAGAGAGAGATTTTTTTTAAAGAAAGGATAAGTGGATGTCCATATGCACGCGCGAGCTCGGTCGTCAAGAGACAGATTTAAAGACAAGTCGAAAAGGGAAACAAAGTACTCACATCAGCAGCCTCATTCCCATCTTCTCCAGAATGGCCTTTGATCCATCTAAATCTGACCGCGCCCTGTCTGGGCCCCCATCTGTCTTCATACTTGTCCTCCTCCTCTTCATCCGTCTCAGCATCAATCTCGACCTCTGGTTCCAGAAATGGATTCCGTAGACTACATCTTTCGACCACATCTGCAAACGTCTCGTCTGCCAGTCCAGACCCTGGCCGCCGTCGCTGCCGTCTGGCCAAGAGAAGCCTTTCGATATGAACGATAAGATCTAGATTCTTGACCTGTGCAGCGGACGCTGTCCGAAACTCTCGTTTTCGCCAGTTCGGTAACCATGTGGTGAGCGCGTCGATCGAGTATTTAGAATCTGTTCGGATTTCTAAAGGCGTGTCCGGCTCCGGCGCGCTTTCGAGAGCAAGCAGGATCGCGAGTAGTTCTCCACGATTGTTCGTCTGTTCCGGTCCAGGAACGCGTCGAGAGATATTTCTTTTCGAAAAAGAGCGTGTGTGTGCAAGATGAAAAGAGATAAGACTACGACACGAGCAAAGAGTTGCAGAGAGGATATAGAGAGAGAATCGCTGCCTACAGATCAGTATTTGAACTCCAAAACACTCCAGATCCGGCGAAAGCCCCTCGCTGACCGTTCTTGATCGCACTGCCGTCCGTGTACACCACGATTCTCCCACTCGGTAGCCTTCTAAACCCGTCGTCTCCTTGAACAACCGGAAGTTTCTTCTGTTGCCTCAATGATACCTTGGAAGTCTTCTTGTCGGCGTCAATCGCGTTCACTTTCGGTCCTGTATTTGTCCGTTTGCTGGCAGGCAGACATACGTCTTCTGTTGACGAAAGAACGCGTTTCGTCCCGGTCACTACAGGTGGTGAGGTAGTAGCTTTCTGAGCTTCAGAGTTCACAAACATGTTCGCCTCCAGCCGTGAGCTAAACTTTTTGTACACTGCTCCAGAGAACCCTCTGGTTTGTTCTAAACACTCAGCCCTGGTTGTGCGACAGTAATGGAGAAAAGAGAGAGGAATTCACTGATGGTCAGCGGTAATCATCTCCAGGCCAAAGTTACATCAGAGCTAAGAGTAAATAAAGCGAAGAGTAAACTAGACAGACCATGTGTCATATACGCCTGGTTGGTGTCCGTTTTGAACGGCATAGCATGTTTCGGAAGAAACACGAGCAGCAACCCCAGCTCTCTTAGAGAGGGCAGGAACTGGGGCTGAATGTACAAAGACTTTCGCCTCTATCAACCCTACGAACGCTTCTGCCTCTGCACGTGTAGCAAACTTCTTGAAAGCCGGATTGGGATATCGATCGGTTTGATTCTTGCACTCATCCCTTTCGTAGTTCGTTCATATCAGAAGGAAAAAAAACCTCGGTCAGCCTCCAGTATCTTCTCCTTCTCGACAACATGGATGCTGGGTTTCAGACAGTGTTAACCCTAACAGGCTACCTACCAAGTTAGGTATATACCAGGAATCCTCCCTCTTTTTACAGCGTAGAATCCTCCTTTAGCCCTGAGAATAAGGGAGAAGGTGGCAGACAACTCAGTGGCTTGATCCTGACGAGCGAGATGTCTGTAACAATTAGAACAAAAGTTATAAATCGAGAAGCTTACATAACGATTGTTTAATGGTTGTCTGATGAAAAGAAACATGATGCGTTTCGAAAATATAGTGCGCAACTCTCAATGTCTATCTGTTCACCCAATTTTTCTTGTTCTATCGTCTTGACTCTTCCTCCCACAACCTCTCGCTTCTTTCGAGTCCATAGATGATATGAGTACACCTCAAATTCGAAATCTATCGATAAAGATGTATGACATGAACCCAAACTCGAGGAAAATGATAATAATGATCATGTAAGAATCAAATCATGTCCGATCTTTTCCATCGGTCACTCGTCCTTCTTGACCTTTTTCTTCTTCTTCTTCTTCTCCTCACTACCAAGCTCTGGCTCTCCAGCTGATGCTACTGCAGCTTTCCTCTTCTTGCTGCTCGCCGTATCGGCCTCGGCCTCAGCGTCAACCTCACCTGCCGCGCTCTCCGTCACGGGCACCTGCTCTTCGTTCCCCTTCGTCACTGAGACCGAAGGAGAAGTCTCGGGTTGAAGGGCCAACTCGGTTCCGTAGCCGGAAGGCTTGTTTCGAAACTTGAGTTTCTCAGTAGGTTGAACCCTAGGAGGAACTACTCGGGGAGTATACAATGTCGATGGGCCGGCGGAGGTCGGTTGGATTGTAGAAGAGTGGTGGGACGTCGAAGTCAGAGATGACGAGGCCAGAGGGGCGAGCACCAAAGATTTTTTGATGTGTCGAGGCGCTGGAAATGATGCAACAAGAAAAAAAAAAAGGACAAGAAGCAAGAACGACTAAAGATCAACAGGCTGTACCGAAGGTAGGTATGTAGTCACGAAAGAAAGGATTCCACATACCGACAACATATGCCTCCTTGCTTTTACTGGGGAGAAGAACCTTCAGACTAGCGAGTTCTTCAGCGGTCCCTCCCAATGCACTAGCACCTTGTATCACATAATCAGCCGTCTTGGTGCTCAATGACCCAGTAGGCTCCTTGTTGGCTGACGAGGGAAGGTTGATCGTCAATCCAGACAGATGACGAGACTTGACCTAAGAGAAGCCATACAAACCCATCCCAACAAGTAGAAGAGTTAATAAATAAAAAGACTTTATAAGTGGCTGACGAATGCAGAGAACCAAACCAAATTGAACGATACGAACGGAATCTGGAATTCGGATGGCCCAAAGTTCAAGATTTGGGTTCGCTAGCAGTCGATCATAATCAAACTGAGACGAGGCCTCCGAGATCTTGACAGGTCGCATCTTTCTCGGGGGCGCATAGTTTCTGTACAGACGATAGATGTTGTGAGGAGGAAAGTACGTGATACAAGACAAGGGTAGAACCGCAGAGGTAACGAGTGTATGAACAAAGAGGGATGGTGTTTAGCATTGCATATGATTGAGCTGGTGAACTTGTCTAGCTCCAGGCCGAGACGAGAGTTCATTTGATTCGAAACCGGACAAACTCAGAGTAAGCAAATTCAACAGACTCACAAAATATTCGTAGTACCCAGCCTTCTGTCTGGCCCACTAGCGATCTCGTCCTCGCTCATAGAGTCATCCGAACCGGAACCGTCTGAGCCGGGCGCGGCCTTACCTTTGCCCTTTTTGTCATTTTTAAGTAAAGCAGCAGCGGAAGACACTGATTTAGATGGTCTCTCGTCGATCCTTGAGGAAGAATCAGAGTCAGAGGAACTATCAGACATGATGAGAGAGAGAGGTAAAAGACTGAAGGCCAATGGTGATCGATGTCTGGAAGTTGGCTGAGAGGAGTTGAGGCAAAAAATCAATCCATGAAACCATGTAACCACACGAGTGTAACCACTTCGGAGATTTGTAACCAAGTTGGGCTTGAACCACCATGCCAACCTCAAGCCCCCATCTCTTGTTCTTACTCTCCACAGATACACACAGAGGAACCATCACAACATATACCCATTGGCTTCCATAGCTGAACATATTCTTCTTTATAGTTGCTAGGTAAACCCATCACTAGAATCCTATAAAATAATCATGTTTGTGGAAGAAGACGAAAATCCGTTCGCCAACGCGATCTCTCCTTTCGGCACCTCGTCCGTCTATCAACCTCCTCCATCAGCCATATCAGATGAGACCGCAACTACTCCCTCAGCAACAGCTATTCTCTCAGCTGTCAACTATGGACCTCCTCTTGATACTCCTGTGTTGAGTCCCACGGAGGAGCGCGTAAACCCTTACGTTCAAGCTATCCAATACGCCCAGGAGGATGATGCATTGGAGAATACCTTTGTTCCTTTCGCAAGCGATCCGCCATCTGGTCAAGCCATCGGGGATCATACGGATGGAAAACACGGGGCAGTATTTGGAGAAGCTAGTGGCTCAGGTGGAGGGTTTCAAGTCGCTCCTCCTTCAGAATCCTTTAAATCTCTCGATCTCAATCTCAAGATGGAAGGATTCACTCAAGACGCACCTTTACCTATTCAGGATGAAAGATATCAACATATACCGTCCTCTCAATCTCCTGCTGTATCCATAGACCCTTACAGCAGCCCTCAGAACCCCTATTCCTCCTTTGATTCTTCCTCATCTCCATATGCTTTCGTCTCTGCTACCCCCTCAGAATCCACTTATACGCCTTCTTTCTCTCCAGCTCCTCCGGCTTCCCCTTTCGTGTCGAAACACGTGCGAAAGGAAACATTCGATCCTCTTGCAGCAATCCTTGGGGAGTCAGAAGAGGATAAGATGAAATCCGCGTTCAAAAAGAGCTCAAATACGATCAACTCGCCTTCTCGTTCTGCTTCGTTGAAAAAGAAAGAACCTTCCTCAGTCAAAAAGGAGGTAAAGGACGAGGACGAGGACGATCCATTTGCATCGCTCATCAAGAACAAGAAGCGCAATTCAAAGCCTTCCGTCCCGAAGTCCAATTCTACCCATTCCATCACTGTTGCTTCCGCTGCTTCTTCTCCTCGACCCATATCTGCTGACACTCTCAAGACCTCTTCCTCGATACCCACCAATGACGATACTTCAAAGTCTTCTGCCAAGTCTATTCAAATACACGATGCAGAGGCATCGAACGGAAGAGGAGACTCCGGCCTGACGCCTAAAGCTACAACAACCGAGCTGCCAGTCTCTTCAACTTCCACCACACCACCTGCAGCATCTACACCCATTGAAGAAGACTCTGTGTTGGCTGTCGTCCCAGCAGAGATTGCCCTGCCAGAATCCCGAGCGTCCACTCCTCCTCCACATACACCAATTATCACTTCTCCTCCTCATCCAGTTGCCTCTCAATCTGATCATACGCCTGTAGTGCCCTCTCCTCTCCAACCAGGATACCCATCAAACTTCCAATCAGTTCAATCTTCAAATTCTTCAGCCTCATCATCCTCAGCACACAGCACCTATACCCCTACACCACCTCACATTGAAAGGTCGCTCTCAAGCATAACACTACCTCCACCGGGAACGAGTAATTTAAACTCGGATAGAGGGTGGGCAACAGATGATAGTTCCGGATTTGAAGCTTGGGGTGATGGAGCTGCGAACCAAGTTAGTAATGGATTAGAGTCTTACAAGGATGAGAGAACTGTGAGAAGGGAGGCAAGCAATGTGGCTCTTAGGGGAACAGGCGATAATGGAAGTTTCTTCAGTGGAGTGGAGAGAGATGATGAAGAGGTTTGTATTTTTATTCAACACCTCAACTCTTATTTATCCACGCAGCCTTTTCATGTCCATTTTACCATGGTCCGGCGCTCATCAGATTTGCTTCCTCTTTTCGACTTGATTGCCTTCTTTTTCACTGTTTTGTAGACTGAAATCAACCAAACTGCAGACAACGCCACCCTCACTTCTACAATTGTGACTGACGACGCACAGGACACCACATCTGCGACATCGTTCGGAGAGTCGGCAGCCAAGGTGGCCAAAATCATGGACATCAAGGTCGGAGATCCAACCAAGAAAGGGATTGGGGCCACAGGTCATATAGTTTATACTGTCACTACTCGGGTGAGACATGAGTTTATATATATATCAAATTTCTACAACCGTTCTGCGGAGAAGTTCATATTGAATAGCTATCCCTTTGTTTCTATCATTATCAGCATCTGTTGAGAGGAGGAGAGACTTCTGTCCTCCGTCGATTCTCAGATTTTCTGTGGTTGTTTGGTGCTCTGCAGAACAACAATCCAGGAGTGGTAGTCCCTCCTGTTCCAGATAAGCATCCCTTTGGTAAGCTTGATCGTTCACCCAACATTTTTTGTTCAATTTATGTTTAGTAACGTGGCAGCTTACATCATGCCTTTCGGTCACCCTTGTTACTCTTGTGTTGTAATCGAAATCATTTTAACAGGCCGATTTGCGGAGGAATTCGTAGAGACAAGACGGAATGCATTGGAAAAATGTATTCAAAAGATGGCAAATCATCCAGTTTTGCAGCTTGATGGAGACTTTAGGACCTTTTTGGAAAGTGATTCCTTAACACATCATGTACGTAAACCCTTTCTGATTTTTATGTTTGAGATATACCGTCGATCAATTCAAGAATGCCTGTTGGTGTTTTCTACATGAGTTCGGGCGCTAACCTGGCTTGTCTTGAGGGTTTCATAGGTGAAGAACAAGAAAGCTGAACAGGTTGCAGAGCAGAAGGGATATCTCGCGACTTTGACGAGTAGTTTGGCTGGTCCCAAATTCCATGAGAGGGACGAGGTAATATCTTCCTAACCTTCCACGATGTGTGTACCAAAGAGACAAAAAAAGACTAACATCCACTCTTCACGCTCTATCGTCGTGCTTCTCTCTTAGTGGTTCGATGACAAGAGGTCTGCTCTGGAGACGTTGGAGTCTCAGCTGAAAGCACTAGTCAAGTCTATCGAGCTTGTCTCAAAGCAACGCTTAGGTTCGCATGAGACGTTTGCCTTTTTCTCTGATTTACACCAAAATTAGCTGACTCGTCCGTTGTCTCCGTATGAACCGATCAGATATGGCGACCGCCGTTTCAGATTTTGCAGATACCATTTCGGGTCTAGCCGTTTGCGATCTAAGCCAGCAGCTATCCCATGCTCTGGATCGTTTCGCAGATATCGGAAGGAGAGTCCGAGATCTTCAGGAAGAGAACGCTAAGGGAGATGTCGTGACTTTTATGACGACTTGTAAGTTTTTGTTGTTGAATGTTCGAGGGAATAAAGTCTTTTGAACAAACGAAGTCTTACATATTTGTTGGATTCGTGTCTTGCTGATATAGCGGATGAATACATCCGGTTGATTGCTTCTGTCCGAGTAAGTTCATTTCTGCATGTTATACGACACAGTTCACTTAATTAACCTTATCTTCACTCTATCAAGCTTGCATTCGCCTCACGTGTCAAACTCTACTTTCATCATCAAAACTTGGAGAGTGAGCTCCGACGACTTCGGTCTGCGTTTGAGAAAGCCCGTCGGGCTGGAAAAGCGTATGAGCGAGGGCCCGAAGCACAGGGTCTAGCCGAGGTCAGTAACTCTATCTTCACTCATACGTCTTGGCTTGCCTTCTACGTCCCAAAGTTAGACAATCTAAACCCTTCCCCTCGTGATGTCTTGGTACTCTTCTGTGATAAACGCGTGTCCTTAATTCCAGGCGGAGCGACGCGCTAAAGAGGCAGAAGCAGAGTTTAACTCGGTTTCCAGGCTCGTCAAAGTCGAATATGGTAGATTCGAGAGTGAGAGAGTGGGTGACTTTAAAAAGTCTCTAGAAGGTCTGGTCGAAGGGATGATCTCAAGACAAAAGCTGGTACGTGGTTGATATTTGCTCTTCTGTAGGTCTCGACATGCTTCTGTGTTTGACCAACACCTCATTCTTGGTTCTTTGAACACAGCTTATCACCGCTTGGGAAGATTTCCATCGGTCCCTCCTTCGTCTTGTTCAGCAAAACGTCCCTTCTCCATCCTCTAACACTCGATCAGATAGTCAAACATTTATCGAAACCCACCCATCGTCCACATCTACCGTCATAGCCACTAGTGATGCTCTTCCAGAATCACCTGCGGCGGCAGCTTCATCAGGTTTGTCGGAAGAGGAAGAGCCGGCGTTCCAACCAGATAGTTCAGGTCCGTTGGCTTTGCCGACAGAACCCGAGAACGCATGGGCTTGATCGTATCACTTCGCTGATGACTACTTGGTCGTGGAACGGGCTATCTCGTGACTTTGTTCGTTCTATTGTCATGTCATCTGCTTAAATGAACCACTTCAAGCTAGTCATTGAGAATCATTGAATTCCTCTTCTTTTACGTACATGTTCGTCAAAATAGAAGAACGAATCAATCCTGAAAACTTCATCTGTGGTATATTTGCTTGAACTATATACAAAAAATAATAATGCATTCGTCTGTGAGGTTGACAAGCTAGAGCAAGATAAACGAAGAGAAGGACGGAAGATGTATCAAAGCAGAAAAACAGAAGGGTATATGATGTTGAAACAGGCAGGTGCAGAAAGACTTTGGCTATCATAACCTTAGGCTGAGCGCATAGTCGCTTGCACACAAGTACTCCGAGCTTCCTCGATCTCAGAAACCCACTCGGCCGCCTCTTTACTCGATCTAGATCAAATTAACAACACACAATGAGCCAACCAAACACGGAACGCAGGGCCACAGTAGTTGACATAAACGGAAGCGCTTACGATGCGCGAAGAACCAATCGGTTCCCCCGGTATTTTGGAACGATTTCAAATTTGTTACTGGAAGAAGCTTCTTCCGAGATAAGAACATCTTGAAGTGGAATAGGCTGATACAAAATAACATCAGCAGTAAGAGCAGGGCATGTAAATTAATAGATCTGTGAGTCAAGTAGACATGTAAGTCATTTGACGGCGTTTGAAGAGCACAAACCATTTGATAGAGCGTTTTAGCAGGCTCTGATAAAATCTGTCATGTGTAGACAACAAAGCGTGAGTATTTGCGTACATGTCAGTTCGAGATTGTCCAAACACGATACTAACCAGTATGAGACTGCAAGACAAAAATACAGGTACATCTTTGATCAGTCTCAGGAAGCCTCGCCTAGAATTTGGATCAGATAGCTCGTGACTTACTCGTTAGTGAGTATAACCGTGAAAAGTTTCTTGCTGCCCTTTCCCTACATGAATTAATCCTTGACAGATGAGTACAGAAACGTTGGTTCAACACAACGACAAGATGCGTCGCGTACCTTAGTGAGTGGACCCTCTTTCAGAAGTTTTCTAGGGCCAAGGAACCGAGTAGGAGCCGAAAGCTTGAAGTGATTGAAGAGAAGCATGTGATATGACAATCAGTAGAGTTAATGAGGCGAGGAAGGGATTTCAGAAGAAAAAACTTACATCCAACCTTCCGTTTCCAACCCATAAATCGGAAGATAACGCAGCCAACCTGTCATTACCTTCTTTCATCCGAATGCTCTCATTTATGCGCATTAAGATTTTCTCGGCTTGGTAAATAGCTCTCCTAAAAGATTGGTTCATCCACCGCGTGTCAGACATATCCGAAATTACGACGAAGAAATGCGCAACAACCTACTCTAATTTAGCATAATCTTCACCCGGCTCAGTGTAATGGAGAATTTGCTTCAAGAGCAGAGGATACTGTAAAAGTGTGTTAGAGTGAACACACACTGACTGTTAGCATCGGGAGATTATAATTGCTTATGTTGATGGATGCATACGTACTCTAGTGATACGTTGCACTGCGAGCAACCAAATCAAAGATCGATACCCGAATAACAATGTATCAGCGACGCAAGTTGCAAAAGCTATCGATATGGAAGAATTGATAGGCTTTACTTGGTATTAATAAGAAACTCGAGAGGTCCAAGCCTCGGAGAGCTGATTCATTTGTCCGGAGAGACTGCAAGGTTTCCTCGAGCTTCAAATTCTTACGGCGCAGAGATTGAAGGATACTGGCTGCTGTTGACTGGTTAACACAGTAGGGGACGTAAACGTCGACGTTGGGAATATGGCTAGAAAGAGAGACCACGTGAAGGATAGACAAAGAATGCCTCTTAGAACAATAGGTCGCCTTTCGATAATCATTACTAATGGAACGTCAACCCACTTGAGAAGAATATCAGCAATGGATGTCAAGTACATCCGAGACTCTCTTTGACTCTCCTCTAGAATTAGCGAAACGTCAAAAGAAGAAGACGTCAACCGGGCTAATGCATAGATATCCACTATTTCCAAAGAAGAAAACTAAGGCGTACGAACCTAGTTCACTATGCATTGTGGTTGACATCATCAAGATATCTTCGATGTTTGCAAATATCACTAGTAATTCCTTGTCGTCTAGAATACTCATTAAAGCTGCATAGAAGACCTATTTGACCCAAAGAACATTCGACCCCAAAGTGGAAAAGATCAGCGCAGATTCTATTTACCTCAGAAAGAGAAGCCATCTTACTCCAACGATAAGTTGACAATCCCGGACATAAGCAGACTCTGTTGCTATGAATTCAAACATCTAATGAGGAGAAAGAAAGTTCCCGACAGTAGTCGATGATTCAGTTATAGAGGTTTGGTCCTTTGTTTATCATTCACAATGATATCAGCAGAAAAGAAAGCCAAAGCTTACAGCCTCCTGTCGTTTCCTCTCCTGATCAGAGAGCGTCTTCAGGAGCCCAGAATCAGATACTCTGATGCCATACATGCACGTGTATATCGAGTTAGTACGAAAGAAAAACAGAGCAACAAGACAACGATATCGAAAAGACTTACAAGCTAGACCAATTCTGTTTGCACCCGAAGATGAGGAAAAGCCATTATAGATCAGTTGTGTCCGCTTCATTATATTGAACAGAGAGAAAACCAAAAAGACACTACGAACGTTACTAGCAGCCGGAGTCGACGTTCGCGACATCGAGCTATTAGGAGAAGATATTGATCCAACCGTTATCTTCTTCGGTACAGGGGTCTCCAAGAACCCAGAACTTGAACCAGAGGTGACTGAAGCAAACTTGTTCATAAACTGACTGAGTCTCTTATCTGCTCGAGCTCCGAAAGTCGATGAGGTGACCGACGAAGGTGTGGATTGTGGAGGTGTGACAGGGCCTGAGGGGTCAGGAAGAGAGAATGATTCTCGCTTATCAGTTTTTATCGGGGATGGTCGTTGGGCCTGCTGTTCTAGGAGGGCTTGGTATTTGTCGTACGCATCAAAAATCTCTGTACCAGGTGAAGAAGACCTAGATATGACTGAAGGGGCAGCTAGAGAAGCCGTCGAAGACACAGAGATAGAACGCTGTCTTGTTTCTCCTTGTCCAGAACCACTTGCTTTCAACTTACGAGACGTTGGTATCGAAGGAGCTGGTCGTCGGGGTTTATTCTTGGAGTTATCAGGATCATGAGGTTTGATGATGAGTCCGGCCATCTCGACCACTCTGAGCCTTTCAATTTCTCGATTTCGAGCTTCCTCTTCACTGTTTTCTTCTGATTCATCTTCTGATTCAGAACCAAGATCGTCTTCTTCCGTAGCGGAGGGAGTTCCTGTTAGGACAGAAGAGACTCGTCTGCTCAAAGGTGGGGGCGGAGCAGGAACAGAACGTCTGCTACCAGCCGTCACCTGTTCGGAAGGTGATGGGGAGGAAGGAGATATGGTCGCAGTAGTATAGTCAGGCGAGGTTGTTGTAGAACCATCAGCTTTTTCAGATGAGTCATTAGTAGGTGAGGTATCTTCGGGCAGAGCAGATAAAGTATCAGTTACTTTTTGTGTACAGAGAATCAACCAGACGAAGTTAGCGAAAATCGCGAAAGGAGGACACAGGCGAAGTGCGCATCATCCGGAACAATAAGGAATTCGAGATTGTCATGGTAAAGAAAAGCGTAGATAGATGAGAAGAAGACAAAAGAGAAGTAACATGGTTTCAGCCTGTGTGCGCCATAGCAAATAAACAACAACGAAAAACCAGAAAAGGCAAGAAAGAGGGAGGTGTAAACAGAAAGGCCACACAATATATTTAGAGATAGAAACCACGTCCAGAAAGATACGAAAAAGAAGAAGAAAAGACAAACAAAACAAAAGAAGACTATAAGTCATATTTGAACGAGTGACTAACCGATAAGCTCCAAGTAAGACGCAGGAACGAGGAAACAGACTCCATCGATCACAGCCTTCCACCAGGACTCATCAGAATGGTCGACAATAGTGATGGTATCACCCTCCAGGAACGGGAGCTCCTCATCGGTTGTTCCAGAATATGAATAGAGTGCTTTAGCTTGGACAACTATGAAGAGACAAGTCATCGAGACAACAGGATCAGTCAACGGCAGGAATCTCTTGCAAGAAATCAAGGCCACTTACCCTCCGTAACTTCAGATACATAAGAGGCAGGGAACCATCCGGACTTTCGCTCTTTGAGAGTAGTTCCGTACATCCACGGGCTTTCTGAATCGGTCGCCGGATGGGCGTCGACCATCAGATTTTCGGTGAAAGCTGAAGGACAAGAACATGAGATAAGTCAATCTTTGAGTTAGGCATGTGGACAAAGAATCTCGAACTTACAAAGATCTTCAGGTCTCTGACCCTCGTAAGAAAACAAGGTTCGGACCTTCAATGACTTTGACAAATCAACACCATCCAACGGATCAATCACCGCCTTTGGGTCTTGTTCTTCGACTTCAACTTCCTCTTCCTCCACAGGGGTAGCAAGCTTGGGGTGTTCCGAGGCATGCTGCTGAACGCCTCCATTGGCTGCTAAACCTTGATACCAATCCACGCTCTCCCTGTTCGTGTTTCGTTCCCTCACCTCCTCTACTCTTTCTTCTTGAGGTGCAGGAGGGGTCACTGCCCGTGGAACATCACTGATATGAGCCGGAGGAGCCGCATCACCGATCACTTTACCTGTCACAGCCGCACCGGACGAATCCTTCGTTACCGTCTTCTTGAGTTTGGCTCCCCCCTGGATAGAGGCAAAGAGTCCTCCTCGAGAAGCCGGCTCTGCCGAGCCTCCACCTAATGCGGTGAGGAGCGAGTTGGACTTAGATGGTGGTGCCTCTGCCGAGGAGGTGGGAGAGTCGGCCGATCTAGGGACCGGCGAAGAAGAGGAGGATGTAGGAGGCATGATTCCTCCGAACAGTGCTCTGGCCAACTCGGCTTTGCGTTTCTTGGCGGTGTCATAATCATCAGAACTGTCCGAATCGTTGTCCTTGTCCTCGATAACATCCCAGTCTTCATCGGGAGGGGTGACGAATTGCTTGGCAGGAGGTCGGGCGACAGGGGCGACAACGACTGCAGCAGGAGATTTGACAGTAGTCGAAGGAGCGGGTGAAGTGGGCTGGGTCGAGGCAGGAGATACATCTTTTTTGAAGAAAGGGTTGAAGGAGCTCGTCTTGGGGGCAGAGGCAGGAGGAGAAATGGTCGAATTAGTCGGTGAGGTAGCGGCTCCGCTAGTGAGCCGATGGAAAGGATTATGAGAACCACTGGCTCCAGTGTTGGTAGTTTCAGCAGCACCTGGAACAAGAGCAGCGGGAGTAGACACAGGTGAGATAGCCTTCTTTGCACTTCCGGCCTTTCTCCTGGCCTCAAATTCTTCCTCAGCTTTCCGTTCTTCCTCTTCCTGTCTCTCCAGCTCAGCCATCCGAGCCGCTCGAGCAGCGGCAGCATTCTTCAGTCTTTGTTCTCGTTCTCGGAGAATTTGATCTTCCTGGTCATCAACGTCGTCCTCAACAGGTACCGACGGTCTGGTGGAGGGAGGTGGAGCCTGCGCCTTAGGAGCAGGAGGAGGGGGGGCCTGGGACTTAGGAGCCGGGGCCGCAGGAGCCTTCTTCAGAATCGACCTAGGTTGAGGAGGTGGAGGCGCAGCCTTAGGTTTGCTGACCTCTGCGACTGGCACAGGGGCTGAAGTGGTCGGGGCCCGATCTTCCTTTTCTGCGTCCAGCCTAGCCTTTCTCTCCTTCTCCTTCTCAGCCCGACTGACCTCAGCCTCTTTGGCCTTTTCTTCAGCCTCTTTTTTCTCTCTTTCCAATCGCTCTTCTACACTCTTATCAACATTCGGTTCCTTGTCATCCCCAGTGGCTAGACCAAGAGCTCGCATTCGCTCCTGAATTTTTTTCTCAGCTTGCAATCTTCGCTGTTCCTTTCGTTGCTCAGGAGTCAAATTTGTTGACGTGGGTGCAGACACTGGCGCCGATGGAGGTGGTGCTGGAGGGTGAGGGCCAGAAAGTGAGTGTGAGGGAGCAGCCGGGGCAGGCGGAGGCGACCGGGTAGATCGATCGGGTGATCTAGGTCGTCGCTCTCGATCTCGGTCATCTTGGTATCGAGTTCGGTAGTCGTCTCGAGAGGACGGTTGGTAGTCTCTATCTCTGTATCGATCTCGGTCATCCCGATCTCGGTCGTCTCGATCGAACGTACCCCGGAGGTAACCTTCGTCTCGGTCTCTACCGTATCGATCATCTTCGTATCGTCCACCATATCGGTCGTTTCGTCTATCCCTTGCCTTGATTCCATCTCGATCTTCTCGCTTTTTTCTGTCATCCCGCTCAGCGATACGTCTCTCAACCTCAGGAATCTTCTCGTGGGCGATATAGAGAAGCTCTCGCTCGAGCTTACGCCTCTCCTCGTCTTTCTCGGCAGTTCGTCGACCAGACGACACATATTCGATGTCATCTTTAACTCTTCGAACCCTATACTTGAGATCCTCCATCTCTTGCTCTAGTGCCTCATCCTCCGCCGTCTTATCATCTGCGTCGGCAATTTTCTTGTCAAGCATGGAGGACGTATTTTGGAGCTGTCGCTTGATCTCGGACAGATCGTCAGACGCATTCTCGTTACCCGTTCGAACGCTAGCCCGGTCGAGATGTCGAGCAGAAGACTTGTATACCTTGGTGTCTCGGTTCTCATCGTGCTTATACACCGTCCCATCCTTTCGGGAGACATTAGCCGATGGGTTAGGGGACGAGTTGAAAGACCGAGATTTTGAGTAAGAGGGTGTCCCAGAAAAGTCGTCAGTTGATGTCGAACGATAGTTAGTGTCGTTCTTGAGAAGGTTCTTGAGGAAGTCAACGTTAGAGTCGAGATCCTTAGATGAGGCAGGAACAAGCTCGGGAGGAAGAACGATGGGAATGTCGTTTCCGTTGAGACCTTTTCATACGTGGTAAATTCAGCTAGAAACAAAGTTATGATATATCGGAAAGGGAGGACTCACGTCGGTAGATCAACGCCATAGCCACATGGAACTCTTGAATATTGAGCTTTCCTCGGTTGTCCGCATCAGCCAATGTCCTGGCAGATTGATGTAGAGTTAGTCTTTGAGATCGGACATACGTAACTATTGCCTATGTGACTAACCAGATTTGGGCCATGTCGTCCCGGTTCAACCCACTCTGCCCAAAGACCTCCTGGGCAGTTTCACCGGAGATGAAACCTGTACCTTGTTGATCCCAAGCTCGGAAGATCTGATCGTAGTTTTTCCGTTCATCTTTGGTCAATGTCCATGGGATTTTAGGGGTTGCGACCGACTTGTTTTGAGTAAGCTGTGGAAAAGTGATGGATCATTCGACGATAAGCGTACGGGTGCAGGCTTGAATGACGTGATATTAAGCAACAAGATCATTACCATGTTCATAGATGAAGAAAGGGTAGATGCAGGGAGATTGGGCTGTTGAAATACGGGAGCACCAGAGGAAGCATATGGCTATGGACGAACGAAAACGGTATCAAGGAACAGTAAGCAAGCGAACGGAAGACATGGGGACTTAATCTCTATCTTGGATATTCGAGATCTCGAGACAATCACCGCCTGATAGACAAGGTATGAGAGATGGAAGATGAAGCAAAACGTACTGTAGACATGTTCATCGGCATAAAAGAGCTGCTCATCATCTGCAACCGAGGGTCATGAAAGCCAGTCTGCTGAGGAACCAAGCCTCCTGCTCCGGCCCATCCGGTCGCTTGAGGCATGAGTCCACCCCCCATTTGCCCAGCTCCTGCCCAGCCAGTGGCCTGAGGTCGAAGTCCACCACCGACGGCTCCGGTGCCTTGGCCTGCTCCTGCCCACCCAGTAGCTTGAGGAAGGAGACCTGGAGCTAATCCTTGCTGGGAGGGAGGTGGTGCGTTCAAAAAGGAATATGGCTGAGCTGATGGTTGGGTCGAAAGAGGAGGTCTAGCAAAGCCTGTCTGCTGCGGTTGAAACCCTGTTTGCTGTGGGTACTGATATCCGGTTTGTTGAGGTTGTTGGAACCCGGAAGAATTCCATTGATTGTTCATCGTTATAGACGTGAATACGAAAAGTAAAAGATGTTGACAAGAAAAAACGAATGCAAAGAGAAGAAAACAAAAAAAAGGAAAGAAAGAAGAGAGATGGATGGTTGAAGTAAGGAAACGAAGGAGGTCGGGCTATGTGGCAGGCGTATCGATGTTCCCATCTCCTTAGCTAGCGGTCACGGCGTCATGGTTACAACCGTTCCGTGATCACGGTTTTATGGTTACCGAGGTGATCATTCAACTTTCAGGCACTCGCTCTTTCTTGTGTTCCTGTTCCTGATTTCCCAATCTTGTTCCTAGATTCGTCTGTTCATCCTTTTCTTCATCTCTCGCTGACATTCACGTCCCATTCGTCTTTCGTAGAAAATCATCTGCCTATTGGACGTTTTGTTATGTCGTTTTCTCAATCGACTCGCAGGTCGACGAGATCGTCGCGTAGAACTCCCTCTGTCGTTCCTCCTTCCAACTCTTCACAACCGTTCTCGTCTGTGTTTGATCCTCCGGCCCACTCGGTCGCTCTTAAATCCAACTATAGACCTTCTCCGTCGATTGCTAGCACCGCTCAAATCAATGATGATGAGACAATGTCTGAGAAGACCGACAACGGTCTGGACAGAGTCTCGGTTTCTCAGGGATTTGGACTAGCGCCGTTGGTCGAATCAGCTGGCGGAGGGTTCGGAACGGATGGTGTCTGGGTCAAGGATAAGCGTATTGAGGTTTGGAAGAAAGGAGAGCTGCCTGGAGAAGTTCACGAGCTCCTCAAAAATTCTGGTGTGTTCTTGCTCTCTCTTGACATTGGCAAGAGTCTCAAGCTGATGCCAATTATCTCTTCACTTGCATCTCGTTACTCTTCAGATCTTTATACAACTGCTCTATCGGGCTCGTTAGATCCTTCAACTGGATTCGCAACTTTGGTCACGGTGTCTTACCTGCTCATTTGGAATTACCAAAAGGTGTCTCTTTTGTGCTGCTTTCTCCATACTTTCTGGTTACTCAGACTAATTGATATGTTCAATCTTGGTGTCAACTATAGAAATCCTCTACCCTTCCTACGTTATATCCCTTTCCTCTTCCTCCCTCTCCGCCCTTGTCCCTCAGCTTGGCCCATCTTGTTCGGCATCCTTCTGGAAGAGAACCGGGTGTCTTGGTGATCTCTCCACGAGGAGAAATTCGGTTTTGGGAGGGTGTCAGCTTAGCTTTGGTGGATGGTGGTGAGAGATTTGTCGATGGAACCGTGACTGGTTTGTCGGAGGGAGAGAAGATCGAGATCGTCAAGGAGGTTGAGGTAAGTCTTATTCAATCACCAACCCTCTGTTCTGTTTCTTCAAATGGAGGTCAGCTCACTCAGACAACAACGCAACACTTTGATTCCGGCAGCCTGGTCACTACATTTTGACTACAAACTACTCTCTCCTACATACTCTTTTGATCACTTACCCTACTGGTCGCCCTTCTCTTCACACAACTGCTTTTCAACTTCCTTCTACGCATTCCTCTCTTCTCTCTCGATTCTTCCGAGCAACTCCTCATCCTTCATCCCTTTCCCCTCCAGACCACCTTCCCAGAATTCTTCTAACCATCCTTCCATCCGTCTTTATCGCGAACCCGACCGACCCTGCAGCATTTGCTGAAGGTGGTTCCAAAGATCTTTTAGTCATCACCAACCGGTCCCTTCAGAAATGGAAGATCTCTTCTAGGTCAGCGCCTCAACTTCAAACAGAGCAAAATCTTCTGGAACCTATCATCAAGGCGCTCTCTCCTGCACAGGCTTCAACCACGGGTACGGGCACGAACTCGGGTGCTGATGAAGACCTTGTAGGAATTAGCCTGGAGATTTGGGATATTGAAGTCGTTGATCCGCTAAGAGGCGAGATTGCAGTGCTCGTGAGCTTTGTAGACGGGTTCTTTGGAGACGGAGGGAGGGGCTTAAGGGGAGAGAGAAAACGATTCGCAATCATCAGAGTCAGAGTAGACGAAGGCGCTCAGGTTGGCGCTGAAGTCAAGGTTGAAGGAGTGGTTAAAAGCGATTTCGGTTGTGTGAGTACCTCTAACTATCGACTTCGCATTTCTCCCTGCATTGGCTAGATTCCTCTAACGGTCATCGTTTGCACCCGCCTCGTTTCTTCCTCGCTGTACAGGATATCGACCCTCGTCCCCTTCCCTTCCCAACGTTGACAGTTCCTCAGACTCTGACGCCTACCAAAACAGCCTTTGTGCTTCTTCCCAACTCGCTTCTTGTCCTCTCGCTCACTCCATCAGATCCATACGAAGAGGTCATCGAGCTTAAGGACTCTGTCACGAATGCTTTCCTAGGAAAAGGAGGTCTAGGTGCGAGGGATGGCATCAGGAGCGAATTAGGAGTCGTCAGTCTCAGGAGTGGAGTTTTGGGCGTTGGAGTCCGAGGTGGCAGTGGAGAGGGAGGAACTGAGTGCGTGTTCAACATCCTGGTATATTTCGTCAAATTTTAGAGAGGCGTAATCTGATATATCTTCCAACTTCCTTTTGGTTCAGCCGCGCTACGATAGCTACCGCTAGACTTAAGTCCAAACTCGAACAGGCGATTTTCTTCGGTGACAAGCCAGAGGTAGTTATTACAGGATTCTATATGCGCGCTCTTCTTTTGCTATTCTCACTCCTTTTATCTCACCTGATGGTCTTGATCGGTATTTTAGAATCCCCTCTCGTTCGAGCTTCATGGAGGTTACGACGGCAACCTTATGCAGGCCGCCGAGCAAGTTTCAAACGACATCTTGGCTTCTGGTTGGTCTTTCTTCTTCCAACAAGTATACGGCGAGATACTGAACAAGCTATAAACTCTGGGTGTCGATTGCTGGATCAGGTTCCTCCAACATGACTCCTATTCTAGATCTTCGCGCACAAATTGCTGATAGACAGACCAGGCTGCGCAACCTGATCGATTTTATCGGAGGAAACGGTCTGCTTGGAAAGGTTTGTCCTTTATCGGATCCAACGTTCAAATAAGGTTGTCCAATTCTGACCTGCCTTCCTTTTTGTCGAGCAGCTTTCACAATCAAGTAGAAGGGAGCTATCTTGGAACGCTGAGCGTTTAGCTGCCTGTTCCGACCTGTGGATGTATCAGAATGTCCGAATGGGGTATGTCATTTCTCGACTTTAAGGCCCTTGACGCTCTCATATATATTAAATATGGTCGTGATGTTTTTTCTTTTTTGCTCTCGACGAATCAGAGGAAACAATCAAGCGGGCACTCCTAGAGGTCTGTTGGCGGATGGGATTCACTCCCTCATGGCGCTTTGTGGATTTGGATCCGGAGAGGATGTAGTTAGGCTATTCTTTAGAACAAAAGTTAGTAGGTTCATAATTGTTGTTAACTTTATTGATTGATAGCCGGACCTGCTGAGTTGAAAAGTAACCGTCCTTGTCATCGTGTACTTTGTCCCTGCAGCCTCGCGAGTTAGGATCTGTGTTGAATCAGGTTTCAATCCAACTCCGGTCAACGCTGCGGACACCTTTATCAATTGAGTTGACGTCAAAATGGCTTTTAGAGGCCAACCGAATCTTCCTTGTCCGTCATTTTTCAGATATGCTTTCTCGCAAGACAAGACAATAACTAAAAGCAAACAACTATGCGATTGTGTCATTTTGCTTGTAGACAACCTTCAAGGCATCTTTCCGTCACCGCGAAGAGACTGGCGGTAAATACGGTATATTACCCTCCGAATCATCTCTTTCTGAGCCTTGGACTTGCACAAAAACTGCGCTTGAATCTCTCGAGTACCTAGTCGTGAGCACAGAGGCTGTCATTCGTCAGCGGAGTCGCGAGTTTGGATCCTCGTTGGATGGAGAATCCTCCTCGACAGAGATGGGTGATGGACGATATGGTGCATCTGAGATCAAACATGGGCAGGAGACTCAAAGAGAGTTCAAAGAACAGCTATGCGAGCTTGCTGCAGCCTTGTTCTCGAGCTTCGAAGAAAGGATCAGGTTTCTGTTAAAGTGAGTTCCTGTGTACTTTTCCTATACAATTTTAACTCGAAAGAAAATCGACAACCCTCCCCTTCGGATTTCATTATTTACTGATTCTCTTTGTCTCGTGTTGCAAGCGTAATTGAACATAACACTTTGGGAGGTACCATCGATGATCGAGAGGTCATCACTCTCAAAGATCGGTATCTTCAACTCCGACCGCGAGTAATTCTTGATTTGGTCAAAGTCGATCGTTCCGAACAAGCGTTTGAGCTTGCTGAACATCATAGAGACTTCCGAGCACTCGTCGAGCTTTGTAACAACCCTCAAATTGGTTCTTCAGCTAGGGTTCAATTCTACATTGAGAAGTTCAGGGAAGACTTTGCCTTTGAGCTTTACCAATGGTATATCGAAAAGGGTTGGTTTTCTTCGAAAAAATAATCATTTTCGCGAAAATCGAAGGCTAACGCGAAAGTTGTTCCGCCATGTTATGTTCAGGTCAAGTCAAAACCTTACTTACTCAAGACGAGATTTACAATGAGCTTGTCACCAAGTTCTTAGACTCGTCAGAAAACTCTCGAATCGCTTGGTTACACGATCTTTCCATCAGGCGATATGACTATGCATCGCATTCGTTGTTAAAAGAGTCTGAGTCAGAGCCCAAGCTTGTAAACAAGCAGGTATGTCTTATAGGATTCGTGCTTTCTCATCTTTTTCACATCATCACAATCCTTCGTTAACAACAGGCTTTCAAACGGACTTGTCGTGTTCAACAGTTGATGCTCAGCCTGAGTAAACTTTGTCAGGTTGTTAATCTCAGCCAAGGAGGAACAA
The DNA here is from genome assembly GCA_014825565.1 of Phaffia tasmanica. Taxonomy (NCBI): domain Eukaryota; kingdom Fungi; phylum Basidiomycota; class Tremellomycetes; order Cystofilobasidiales; family Mrakiaceae; genus Phaffia; species Phaffia tasmanica. The sequence goes on along the minus strand of MVAI01000224.1, from coordinate 1,526 downwards.
CGAGCGAGGACGCTCGAAAGGTTCTTGATGGTTAGTAAACGCTTTCTAATGTATTTTTCTTCATAAATATGATTTCCAAATTAATCCAGGATCGTTTTGTACATTTTCCAGGTCTAGACGATCGGTTGGACTTGATAAGCGTTCACGAACGACTCCGAGATCTCTTCCAGCAAGCATTGAAACAAACTGGTAACCATTCATCGACCATTGAGGGTAATGTCGAGTTGGCGACCGCTGTCTTGGCGCCTAATTTGACTCCTCTGCCTGCCCTTCGAGCTGTATGTCCCACACATCGATCTCCAAGCAAATACAGTGCAACTGAAATTATGAACAACTTGATTATCTTCCTTGACATATTAAGCTATTTGTGAAACTAGGACGAGATCTGTTGTTAGGAAAGACTCTTCAACCGGAAGATTTGATTGATCTTCTGACATTGAAGGCCAACCAAAGTGAGGATCAAGTGGGAGACTACGCTATCGCGCTTGATGTCTTGATGAGAGCTAGGGTGAGTCTTTTTTTTTCTTGTTTGCAATTAGAATCTCAATTTCTAATTGGTTCAACAACTATTTTGATGGGTTCATGTAGGAAATTCCCAAGGGAAGAGCGAGTATGGCTTTGTCCAGCATCCGGCGAAGGGTTTTCATCCGTGACGAGTATGTCATGTCTTCTTATTCGCTATATATGTCCTATGCTAATCTAGATGTCTGTTTTATTTCTTCTGTTGGGTAACTTGGTCGTGGCAGCTGGTCGACTCTATCCTCAACGAGTAACTTGGCCGATCAGCAACTCGAGGAGATTCTTCGTTCAACCGCTTATTACCAGACCCTCCGTATCCTCAAAGGTTCGTTTTCTCTTCCATAACTTCTAATCCGCTTTCTTTCCGGCGTCTTTCTAACCAAGCCATTTTCGATTTCTTCTTCTTTCCCTTTCATCTTAGATCTTCACGCTACACCTACACCTTCTCTAGCTCCTATGACTCTATCCACACCAGCCGAAGCTCTCCTTCCATTGGTACATGTAACTGGATCTCCGGCTGAACTAGCGGCCAGGTTCGTTGATGAACCAGCCGATGAGGTCGAAGTCATCTGGTCGGATTTGAAATCAGAAAACGAACAGTTGAGGAGATATCTGGACAGTCAGGCTGGAGGGTCGGATGGTCTAGGCGTTTGGGCGGAGGAAGTTCAGAGATTGATCGATCTGGAGTAGTGTAGCATAATCTTCTCTTCTCTTTTCTTTTCCCATTGATATCTCATCTGGTTCTGTTACTCTCAAATCCATCTAATTGGAACATTTAAAAAGTGCACAAAAGCGATGGTGGCACGACCAAATAAAACAATATAAGAAGATTATACAGCAGACAAAAAACGACATGAAAGATGGGGAGATGTGGGTTGTGAAAGGATGTTGTATCCGCATAACAGAGAATAATTAAAGGAGAAGAGAGATGAAAATACACGATGAATGAGGAGTATATATAGTATGAGTTGGATGTGAGAATTAATTAAAAAAAAAAAAAAAAAAAA
>MVAI01000223.1:0-29927 GCA_014825565.1 Phaffia tasmanica | reverse complement strand
GGGTTAAAGCTATCCTCTGAAAAGAATGAGAGGTTATTGAGTAGGCCAGAAAGGAAGAGTTGGTGAAAGAGGGTTCTTAATCAGGTTAACCGATTTGAAAAAGAATAACAGACGGGACAAGAACACGGACAAGAAGAAGAGAAGAAACACAAGAAGAAACAGGAGAAGGAAGAAAGGAAGGAAGGAAGGAAGGAAGGAAGGAAGGAAGGAAGGAAGGAAGACGAAAGTAATACGACAACTATTGCGGGAAGAAATGTCGACAACATATAATATTGAAACAGATGCGTTCTAGGTAAAGATAAACAAAATGATTTGAACGATTGACGAGAATAGAAACAAAGTTAACGAGAAAGTCAAGACAGAGAGAAGAAGCAAGGAGACAAAAGTTTAGAGAAAGTGCCTTCTTCTCAAGGTTTTTGAACCTAGTTTGAGTAGAGGGCCGTCAACTCAGACGACGAACAGAATGGTCAACATTCCGCCTACTACAGCCCCCACCCACATCCTCAATCCAACCACTATTTTTGGCCTTTCACCGCTCGATATCGCACTTCCAGACACTGAGCTTGCTGTAGAGGTTGACTGCGTATCAGACGTGGCAGATAGCCGATCGGTAATGATCCCACCAGTGACGACCACTACGGCAGAGCTCGATCCGGACTGATCGGCGGTGACCGTCGTCAGCCCTGAAGCAGTAACGGCTGAAGCAGAAGGGCTCACTGTTGAGCTCACTGTGGAGCTAACTAAGATTGTCCGCATAACAGATGAAGATGACCCGGTGCTAGACTGAGAACTTGAAGAAGCAGATTCGGATAAAGTTGTTGATTGAGTGGATGACGTTTTGGATGATGAAGTTGAAGAGCTCCGGCTGGTAGAAGACGTAGCAGCCGTTGTGGTTGAGACGGAAACAACATTGCTGGAGTCAGGAAGGGCAGCAAAACCGACAGCGGCAGGAGAGTATCGAAAAACGGTGTAGACGTTTTTCAAAAAGACATCTCCAATAATCCACTTCATAGGCGCACTGGATCCGAGATCTGTCGCGGAGATAGAGCCAAGACACATTGACGAGCTTCCGCCGTACGACCCTCTGTTAAGATCTTGAGCATCGATCCCATATGAGATTCCTCCAAAAACGAGTGAGACGACCGTTTCGGAGTCGCATGCTAAACAACAACACCAATAATAAGTTATCAAGCAAATTAGCTCTGAAATCGAACGAGCGACTAAAGAAAGGAACAATGACAACATACGGAACGCATATTGACCACCAGTACCGGACTGGGAATTAGGAATCTGAGCGTAGATAGCAGCTACGTCAGCCGACGGACCTACGATCAACGTAGTTCCTACATATATAATATCAGGTTCGTCAAGGTAACATATCAAGAATTGAGGGTGAGGACATTTTGTATTGCATCTTACCAGGAAGAAAGACGATTGAACAGGAACTGACCAGTATCAATTGCAACCTTTTTGCCGGAGAGAGAAATCTTTGTCGAACCGACAGAGACTGAATCCATTTCTATGATCCAGTAGCTTTGGGTTCCCTGAATAGAGACCAAAAAAATTCAAGCATACGTTCCATCAGGTCGGTTCTATGACAGAAAGAAGAGAGCAAAGTGAGTAAATAAATGAAAATGACGAACAGAAGACATGTTGATGTAGTTAATATCTCCCGTATAACGAGAAGAATCAGTCGATCCTAAAGTGAACTCTCCCCCATCAGAGCTGACAGCACTAGAGCTTGATCTGGTAAGGTAACATCCCATCACAGTGTCCGTGAGACTGTTCGAGTTGACTAGGCTTAACCAATAAGGCTGTTCGAGTTGACATGATGTTCCGCAGATTATGAATAGGGTTTAGTTAGGTAATCAAGATACGTTTAGGACGGCAAAATCCTGCTAGAAGGAAAAAGAAAACGATCAAGGATAACATACCGTGGCGCCAGACTGGGATAGACTTTGAAACCCGAAACCCCAAATACCAGAGAGTGGACTAAAGATTAACGAATTACTGATTTTCGATACCAAGCCTTTCGAACAACAGCGGTGCACGCGTGAACAACAAAATCAGATTCTTAACATTGAATATCTTGATTTTATTTCTTCAAAATGAATGAACTACGGACTGAAACATTGAACCGAGAGAACATACCAAATGTCTGAGAGATGTTGAATGAATCAATAGAAACATAATCTGTGGCGAGTACACCCTGCGCGCTTCCAGAGCCGTACGCTATTTGGGATTGATATTGGTCAGGAAGCCAATCGTTAGACTGGAACACTACGAAAATGAAGGGTGGGAAAAGGAGGACAATGAAGGGAAGACTCACAGATGGAGAAAGAACTGGTCGACCTGGTTTTCAACAAGCGCGGAAGTAAATTGGGCAAGATGAAGGAAACAAGCCATTCAGTCAGTGTTCAGTTAAGTCATACCTAGCGAACAGAACCATCTGGAGTAGACCGTCTGTTTGGTTCATACCAAATGCGAGAAATCATTGGAGAATGACCTACTTTTGAACGGTCGAGCTCTTATTAACGTCGAACTGATAGACAGCGTCTGTACACCCCGAGCATTCCGTGCTCGCGACAAACAAATCAGATGAGCCAGTGTCAACGATGACGTTGAGCGTCTGGGAAGGAGTTCCGACTTGAATCGCCGCAGTATAGGTCCTGTTTCAATTGAATACGCGTAAACACACCTGATGGTTAGACTGAGACACTTTTCACAAAATGACCAAGTCGAAAGCAGGAGACGAAAGACATTCGTTTGGACAGTCTGAAGGGGCTACATTGCGAACAAAGCGACTTACGCATCAGAGTAAACGTTCGTTAACGCGATCTCTGCAACTTCCCGTTTAATGAGATACTCATCATCACCCAATTCCTCTCCTAAGATCTGTTTTCGTCTAAGTCTCCTGACTTGTATTCGGTCTTTCCAACGGCGTTCTAATGACTGTCGGTTATTGTCACCATCGAGATCCAAGAACTGAGCATAACGGGCTTCCAGAGCGTTATGAGCTTGGTTCAGTTTTTCGAATGGTGAACCAAGATCGGACGATCGGGCGGTTCGTTCAAGCGGAATGCGAAGGGAGAAAGCATCGGTTGGGAATAACGCGAGTACTGCCAAATAGGAACCTAGAAATATCATCTTTGGAGTTGACAGAGAGTAGGGACGCAGACCAATCTTCTGTTTTTTTTTTTCTTTCTTTTTTTTCTCTTTTTTCCGGAAAAAGGAAAAATCTAAAGAGTGGAAGACAAACAGGAAAAGAGAAAGAAACAGACGAGATAAAGGCTGGAGAAAGAAAGCAGAATGGGATCTGACAATCCTTGCATATGTGAAACGTTCAAAAAAGGAAAGCCAAGAAGAACGTAAAATCGGTCAACTTGTGCGCTTACATAAGCCTATTCAGGCTGACCTTGATTTTTAATTTTATTATCCTAAAATTGCCTCTCAGCTTGCTCCTTGACACAACAAGCAGATAGACAAACAAGTCGACCCATAAATAACACAGCGCATTAGAAGCAAAGAACCAGGAAAACCAAGAAGATAATCCATGTATAAGGACCAGTCCCAAAACACAACAATGTTTACTTTCTTCCTCGACCTCTTCCCCCACCCCGACCGCCCCGACCGCCTCGACCACCTCTGGAGGCAGACTCTCGCTTTCCCTCGAACCTAATGGCTTTTCTAACGTTAACAACACCCTCACTCGCATCTTCCGCTCGGACACGTTTCGAAGTGGTGTTCAAACCAAGGGTGTTGGAAAGGACGTTCATCGAAGAGTCGTGCTCGTGTTTGGCAGAGACTGTGACTGGGTCGAACTGAAGAAAGTAGGGCACAGACGAACGTTTAGCGACAGCAACAGCAAAAAGGATGATGTAGAATGTGATTTAGAAAAGAGATTAGCGAAGCGCACCTTTCGCTTGATACCCTTGATCTTGGGCTCTCCTTCAAGCTTTTGGTCAAACTAAGGATCATCATAAGCAAGAGATTAAGAATGAGCGACTGATTGAAAATGGGGGCGCATTTCAAAAGTATGAACATTAGAACATGATGACTTACCTTGCCCATGCTTCCGGTAGACAATTTGTTCACCATGACTCTCCGTTCCAACTCCTGCTTCCTGTGCTCCTTTCCGGCTCGTCCTGCTGGACCAGCTCCCAACTCGTGACCTTCAGAGACTGAAATCGAAGCTGGGCTAGAGGCACCCTTCTTTCCCTTTCCTTTGTTCTCCAACTTTGCGGCAGCTTGAATGTTTGCCTCCTGTTGCCGTGAGTTCTTTGCCGTTCGGGCCTTTCGGTCGGCCTTGGCCGTCACTGCCGGATCGATATCCTTACCATCAGGTCCAACCTTAACCTCGGTAATCCACTGCTCCTCGACCTTCTTGTTAAGACCTCCTCGTCCCCACCGGGCGACAAATTCTTGTCGATCCTCGTCCCACTCCATCTTGTCTTTGTTTCGGTGAGAAATTCCCTTCTCGGCGGCAAATCGCTCCCATTTTGTAGGTGGCTTGGGCTTGGGAAGAGACTTTTCTCGAGGAAGCATTGTTTGAACTGGAGGGAGGGTGGCAAGAGGGCCAGAGGACGTTCGAGAGGTAGGAAGAGAAAACAATGTGGATAGAAGGGTTTGCAGGGAGGGCAAAGCGTGAGAGGTCAAGTAAGCTTCCTTATCCATGCTTTTTCATGATTGAAAAGAAAGAAGCAAACATGTTAGCAAAGAGTGTTCTGTCGTCAATTTCTTTTCGACCCCAGTCTTCAGCCCAGATCAGAAATACAACATACTTGTACTCGGCCTCGTTGATAGGCGTTGGGTCGTACACGGCCAAGAGACCTGCATCCACCTGAAGAGTGCTCTCCTCGGCTTCACGGATGGCAGCCTGGCTGGAGAAAGAAAAGAAAATTTGTTCAGATCCGATTTTTTCTTGCATACCGAGGCAGAAAACATGTCCATTGAACTAACCTGTGAGCTTTTAAGTGTTGAGAAACGTCCATTGTTTGAGTGCTAATCGAAGGTAAAGAGTGAGTTTTCGAGAGAAGCCCAGTTGAGAATTCGGACTTAACTCCAAATTGTATTATTTTTTCAAGCTGTGCTTGAGTCTGCCCAAGATTGACCCCAAAATTGCCCAAGAGACTCCATATGAATTCCAAAATACCCCAGGCCTTTGATGATCATACTCAATATACCAACATCTTCTCAAAACAGTCCAAAGGAAATTCATAAGAACTCAGGGCATATACCCAATTAATCCTTCATCCTCATACTTACGAGGTAGACCAAAGGATACTGATACAAACAATGTCGATAGATCTTTCTGATCCTCTGATCATTAAAACCGTAGACGATTTTTATGGACCAAAACTTCATGACTGGTGAGTCACTTCGATGCTAACATCTGCCTTGAATGCTGCTGAGCTGATTATACACTCCGAGGAAATTGTAATAGGCTTATTTTGAGCTACTCTACTCAAAGAGAGAGACTCGTGTTGAATGGAGCAGGCTCAGGAGGCCTTACTGATCTTCAAGCGAACATAGACAAAGTTGGCGAGGATGTGGCTTACGCGTTGCTGAGAGAGGGTCGTATGATAACATACATCACCTATGTTGGACAGACGATTGGGTATGTGCTTTTGTTTCTATATGTTTGCTTTCGTCAAAACTCTTACTGAACAGAATGTTATCTGATCTGAATCAAGGGGTGTCAAGAGAGCAAGAGCAACCATTCATGGGCGACTAGTTGGAAGTCGTCTGTTCAACGCGAGTTATTTATAATTTTGATCAACACGTTGAGCACTCATCACTAACATGGCTTCGAACGGTTTGGGTTGAATCTTCTTCTTAACAGCCTCACCATACAGACTTCACAGTCTCGTCCTCTTCAGAAATTACCCGGGGCCGTCTGGCTCGAGATCCGAATCTTGCGCCCCCATTGTCGACAAACTTTTCCAATATCAATATACACGACGCGCATCCTATTTCTCAAGATTCGTCCTCCAAATTAGCCAATACTTCTCAGTTTCCAAAACAGGAACAAGCTCAAAATTCTGTTTCACGTCTGCCGAATAACGAGATGTCTATCCCGAGTCGTACTACACAACTTGAAGGAATTGAGACCAAAGCTGCCCTTCCGACCAAACCGGTCTCTCCTCCACCATCAGCAGCATCACTACCGAATCAATCCGACCCTGTCTCGAAGGAGATTGACACCCCGATATCTCGATTAAGAGATTCCTACAAGGATCACTCTTCTGACCCTTCTGTAAAAATTCCACCGACTTCCCCAAAAGAAAACTCATCGTCTAGCCGGTTTGCTCGACCGTCCATTCCGTTGTTCTCAAATCTATCAATATTAGGACGGAAAGGAAGAGGAAAAAGCAACTCTGATAAAGATCGTTCGCCAAGTTTGGACGGACATAATGACTCTGGTTTTGACTCCAGGCCGCCACCTCCCGTTCCTCCGAAGGATGGTGTGCTGAAGACTTCGAACCTTCCAATCTTCTCGATCAGTCCGGTTGAACCAAATAGCTCACAACCCAATGGAACTCTATATGGCAATAGTGCACGCTCGGTTTCCAATGGACATCGTACTCAACCTGGTTCATCCTCTCAGCCTCTCCCCCCTGTTCCTTCTTCTTCTTCTTCAACGTCTGATCAACCTATAGAAAGCGCTTTTCATCAGACCGTCCGCAAGAGGCTCAGCACTCAACCTCCTCGATCATCTGAGGACGCAGGTCTTGGCTTAGGGATACCTCAGTCTTCTCACCAAAATCCCGTGTTGGAAAAATCTGTGTCCTCGACCACCCATGAAGATGCTTACGAAAAAGGCGAGATATGGTCTTCATTGAAAAACTTTATGACCCAACCTCCTGAACATCGCGATGGTCGCGATCATGGTCTGCAAGCCCATGAAACGGTTCATATAGACAGCCCCAATGAAGCACGTCCTATAAGCTATTATGACCGACCCAAGTACCCGACCTCTCTGACAGTCTCATCTACCGCTGATTCTCGAACTGAATCGAACCGCAGTGTGTCTGCGCCCGTACCATCTCTAACGACGACGACGGTGTCAGTAGAGTCGAGAGAAGGCGAGGAGAGTCGACCAAAAAAGCCATTCCACACCTCTCAATCACCTGTTCTGAGAGATTCATTTGTTTCGTTTGAAAAATATCGGATGAAAACTCAGGCTGGTTCGGCTGAGAATCAAGACATGGAAGGAAAGGGAAGGGAAGGAGAGAAGGAGAGAAGAAACAGCTTTGGTAGACTGCGCGGGACGAGTGGTGGATGGTTGATGGACCAGGAACAACGACGGAGAGAAGTTGACCGAGATTTGATCGAACGGGCTCAGAGTCTTGTTGATTCTAGTTCGAGAAGGACTAAACAAGAGGATACAATCAGAGAACGACGACGGCTTAAGGAACAAGAGCAGAAGAGAATAGATCTTGTACGTATCGTATGTCTCAAGCTGTAAGCATTGAAGACTTTGTAGCTAACTTTACTCTTTGATGTTTTGAAATGGATCATAACAGGCCCGTCGAGAGGAAGAAGCTGCAAACCGATTGAAGTCGGCTCGAGAGCGTACACTTGCAATCGAGGAAGCTGAGAGAAAGCGCAAGGAAGCTGAAGAACATAAAAAAAGAGAAGAAAGCGCTCGGCTTCAAACAGAAGAGATTGAAACGTCGGACAGAATTAAGAAGGAGCTCAAGATCGCTAGATCTTCTGGAGGCGTCGTGGCTGATGGCGTGAGTGGTCTTTGTCTATTTGCTATGTTCTTGTCATCTAACATCTAGCTAGAAACTGATCACTTTTCTCTATTTCTCATTGCACTTTCTTGGGATATCACCATCGTGGTTACGAAAAGTGGTTAACGGTTCAAGCTCCAGGGGCATTGATCTTTCGTCGTCGGTTCTTTCACATCCTGCCTTTCCAGATCCTTATTTTCAAAGATTCAACCGTACGTCCTTCGACACACCGTATATTACTGCGTATTCATGAACGATGAAACTTATCGGTTCATCGATGTTGAATTCCACTTCTTTCAGAATTTCTCGCATCCGTTGAACACTATCAAGCTACCTTCGATAGATCGACTTGAAATCTCAGATGCATATGAGGAGCTTCAGGTCCTTCACTCATTCAGGCTTGAGGACGAGTCGGAAGCGACTTGGTTGTTTTACCTTGATTCAGAAGGCGATAAGATGGTCGTTATCGAGGCGGTCAGTACATTTTTCCGTTTGATTTAATCTCAAGGTCGAAAAATCTTTCTACGGGCATTGTCTGATTCTCCAGGATTTCATTTTGTATTCGAAACAGATCAAAGTAGCTGCCATCTAGATACACACTTCTCCTTCGTCTAAATCCACATTGATAAACTTATCACTGACGTGACAAACATAAGAGAGACTACACATGAGCCATTAATATCGACCCAGACATAGTCTTTGAGAATCCAGCGACAAACTCTTCGAACCGAGAAACGCAACTAAAGATCTCCCATTGATCAAATAGACAATCGAAAGCTTCATCCTCTGATGAAGTTTAACTCTTATCCGAGATGAACCAACCAGGGAAGTAACAAAAGAAAGCTGTTACGTAATCATCACGTGCACTTCCTCTCTCAATCAGCACGCATTTTTTTTTCTTTTTCTTTTTTCCTGTTCTTTTCCTTCTGCTCTGTTTTCACTCCCCACCCACTCACCCAACCACATACCCATACCACGTTCTCACACACATAGAATGAGCAACAACCATGTAAACGGAAACGGAACTTCTAACGGTTCCGCCGATGTCAACGGATTGACTAACAAGTTCGGTATGTTCTTTCGGTCATTCTGCTGGTTTCTTTTATATCCCTTTCCCTATTTGGTCGTTCGCACAAATGTATATACTTCCCATTGCCATTTATCTCGAAAGGCCGAGTGGAATTTTTTTTGAAAACTTTGTGTGGCGATTATTTTTGGGATTGGGGGACAACATCTTTCTTTTGGAAGCCATTTCCTTTTCTTAATCGACTGTTGTACTAAGCTTGTGCGCATGGGTTTTCTTGGTTCACAATCAGGCACTGTCGGACTCAACCCTACTAGACCAGCCTACGTGCCTCCCCACATGCGAAACTCTGGAGCACCTTCCCGACCTTCTGTCGCTCCCCCTCCTCAAATTAGCCAGCCGTTAGTATAGATGGTCTCTCTTGATCTTTTCTTGCTTTTCATGGTTGTCGACGAATTTGTCCGCTTATTCATTTGTCGTGCCTTTCACACATTGCTTTCTCGCTCAGTTCTTCCACTTCTCCCTCTGGAGCTGGATCCAATGGATACAGCAACGGACCTTCTTACAACCGAGGTGGAGGTGGAGGTGGATGGAGCAACTCTGGAGGAGGATACAGTGGAGGTGGAGGATACGGAGGACACCGAAACGACGGTTCGTGGCGGGATGGCAAGCACGTCCCTGGACCCCGAAACCCTCGATTGGAGAAAGAGCTTTTCGGAGAAGCTGATGATAAAACCCACCAGGTCAGTCGTTTTTTTTTAATAAATATTATTATTAATTTTTTTAGTATTCGTTTGTCTCGATTGAGGTTATATTTACACGTTCTTTCGTGGTTCTGTATCACTACTCTTTTGTATTTGGCAAACAGCACACTGGAATCAACTTCGATAAATACGAGTCGATTCCTGTTGAGGCTACTGGACAGGGTGTCCCCGAACCTGTTACCCAGTTCACCAACCCCCCTCTTGACCCTGTTCTTCTCGAGAACATCGGTTACGCCTTCTACACCACCCCTACTCCCGTCCAAAAATACTCGATCCCCATCGTGGCTCAGGGTCGAGATCTGATGGCCTGTGCCCAGACCGGTTCCGGAAAGACCGGAGGGTTCCTTTTCCCTATCCTTTCCGCTTCCTTCACCAACGGACCCCGAGCTCCTCCCAGCACTGGTGATTCCTTCACCGGACACCGAAACCGAAAGGCCTACCCTACCGCTCTCATTCTCGCTCCCACTCGAGAGCTGGTCTCTCAGATCCACGAGGAGGCTCGGAAGTTCTGCTACCGATCTTGGGTTAAGCCCGCGGTCGTTTACGGAGGAGCCGATATTGGAGGTCAGCTTAGGCAGATCGAGAGGGGCTGTGATCTGTTGAGCGCCACCCCCGGTCGACTAGTTGATCTTATTGAGAGAGGACGGATCTCATTGGCCAACGTTAAGTACCTTGTGCTTGACGAGGCTGATCGAATGTTGGATATGGGTTTTGAACGTAAGATTCGCTTTCTTTCTCTTCTTCTTAACCTTGAGTTGGATCTTGTGCTTATTGTAATTGTGGTGTTGTTGTCTTTCAGCTCAAATCAGGCGAATTGTTCAGCAGGAGGATATGCCCGGAGTTAACGATCGACAGACCCTCATGTTCAGTGCTACTTTCCCCCGAGAAATTCAGTTCCTTGCTAAAGACTTCTTGAAGGAGTACATGTAAGTCATCTTCCTCTTTGCTCGCGTGTAATCCTAGGCACCAAAATTGGTACTTATTCGTTGCCCTTACTCTAGTTTCCTCATGGTTGGACGAGTTGGATCCACCTCGGAGAACATCACCCAGCGGGTCGAATACGTTGAGGATCCCGATAAGCGATCCGTCTTGCTCGACATCCTTCACGCCGAGGAATCTACCACCGCCGGTGGATTGACCTTGATTTTCACCGAAACCAAAAAAATGGCCGATATGCTTTGTGACTTCTTGTGCCACCACCGACTCATGGCCACCTCCATTCACGGAGATCGAAGCCAGCGAGAGCGAGAGCACGCTCTCCACACCTTCAAAAGCGGTCGAACTCCATTCTTGGTCGCCACTGCTGTTGCTGCCCGAGGATTGGACATCCCCAACGTGACTCACGTCATTTCTTATGATCTGCCCAAGGATGTGGACGACTACGTCCACCGAATTGGTCGAACCGGTCGAGCGGGTAACACCGGAGTGGCTACTGCTTTCTTCAACCGAGGAAACAAAGGAATTGCTCGGGAGCTCATCGAGCTTCTTCGAGAGGCCAACCAGGACATTCCGTCCTGGTTAAACGAGATTGCTCACGAGTCTTCCTTCGGCGGAGGTTACCGAGGTGGAGGACGAAACAACCGAGGAGGCAACCGAGACGTTCGATCCGGTGGCGGATTCGGTGGTGCTTCGCGATCCGGAGGATTCGGAGGACCTCCCCCACGATCTGGTGGGTTCGGAGGTGCGCCTTCCAGCGGTTTTAGTGCTGCTCCCCCTCGAGCTCCTGCTTCAGGATACGGAGGACCTCCCCCTCAGCAGGGAGGAGGAAACTCTTGGTGGTAATCGAATTCAATCCCTTTTTCCCTTAATCATCTCGCTCTGGCTGCCTTTCATCCTCGCTTTTCTCATAGTTTTCTCTGATTGCCCTTTCTGTCTCATTTGTCTATCTTCTCTTCGTCTGTGTCGTCCATTCCCCTCCCCCCCAAGTATTCGCACGCATTGCCCCTTTAAAAAGTTAATCCTTAGCTTCGTTCGTTCAACCCTTTACTAGATCATGCATTTAGACGTATCGTTCTCTTGTCTCTTTCTTTTCTTTTCTTTTTTGTTCTTCACACCATCCTTTCGATTTTTGACTATCTTTCGAACTTCGAAACTTAATCTTCATCTCCCTATGTTTTTATCTCTGTTGAACTTAGAACGAGGCACTTTCCAATAGATTTCCTTTTTTCTTCGTATTTCTCTATTCCCCTTACCCCACCCAAAAGCATGCGATTTCCTGACGACGTGTACGATGATATTTTCTGTTTTTCATCTTTTTTTTCTTTGCCTTTTTTTTTTTGTAAAAACTCTTTGTCTCTAGTTCCTGTTTGCTCTGGGATTTTTTTTTTCTTTTTCTTTTTTTGACTCGGTATCTACTTCTTGTATACCATCATATCAACTTATGCAGAATGTAGTTTGCCATCAAAGCTAAATCAAGCATCAAGCATCAAGCATCAAATGTGAAGCAAGTATCAAGCGTCAGGGTGACTAGCGAAACGGCTGCTTAATTGTACTCAAACAACGTCGGAGCGAATAAGCAATGCCAAAAATAATTCGTCATGAACCCTTCCCCCTCCATCCGGCCATCTTGTTTATCTTCTCCTTCGTTTTCACTAGACCTCTTCTCGGTCAATTTACCCTCCTTTCTGCCCTTTCCTTCTGAAAAGGATGCTTGCTCTGGATGCCACTCAGCAGGCAACCATCATCGGTGTACTCTTTTCAATATCAGGCAGTTAGTATTTCCTCTTTGTTTTCTTTTTTTTTTTTTTTCGGTTTTATTGTTTGTTACTGATAACGAGTATTATCGAACTTCATTCGATTTTCTCTTTCAATAACAGACATCCTGATCTCTCTAGCTCTGAATTTCCAAAAACTAGCTCACGAGAAAATCTCATTGTCTTCCTCGACCCGATTACCTCATGCTCCGAGAATACCTACTGGCAATTCTCCCATACCGACTGAACGAACAGGTCTCCTCTCTTCGTCAAGAGCAGATAATTGCCGTGAATCATTAGTCGACCTCAATGAAGATCAAGAAGAAGAAGAGAATGGAGACGATTCGACTTTCAACCCTTGGACCCTTGAAGGAAGATCGACTTATTCTGAAAAGGACGGACTGTCATATTTTAGGTCCAAAGTTTGGTGGACCGGGCTATCTCTTATGACTTTGGGTGAATTCGGAAACTTTTTGTCTTACGCCTATGCACCAGCGAGTGTGGTAGCGCCGTTAGGAACTGTTAGTTTGGTTGCCAATTGGGTCTTTGCTCCTTTCATTTTAGGTTCGTTTCTTTCTTTGAAATGTTGGTTCCAGCCGCTGCTGACATTTTGTCTATGATCGGTCCGGTACTGCAGGAGAGACATTTAGGAGCTCAGATATTCAAGGCGTCTTTCTAGCCATTATCGGAGCCTCTATTGTTGTACTGGCCTCAAGAGATGGTCAATCGGTCTTGACACCAAGTGTTCTCATCGAGTTGTTGAAACAGCCCTTCTTTGTTGCCTATTCAGGGCTTGTGTACGTTCTTCAGTCTTTGAGCCTTTCATCTGGGGTTGCTGACGAGTCGATATACTGATCCGATTTGAGTTAGCTTCACAGAACTTTAGGAGTAGGCTGTCTTATAGTATTTTCAGAAATGGGATGGGACGACCAGTATCTTCTGATAGATGTTGGGTTATGTGCTCTTCTCGGAGGATACACGGGTATGTCTGACTCGATAATGTTGTCTTTTTGCGTGAACAAATCTTTTGATATGAGAGACGCGTTGTTCTTTGTTAATCAAACAGTGCTATCGACCAAAGCCGTCTCGAGTCTGCTTAGCACCTTATGGCTGGACGTGTTTTCAAAATGGATCTTCTATCCCATTCTAGCTGTTTTGATCGCCACGTGTATTGGCCAACTCAGGTTCGTGTGTTGCTTTTTTTTGTTTTCAGTCTATCCACTTATTAGCAGCGATCTTGTGTTTTAATGATTGTCGCTCTCGACTTGACGTAATTCTTGTGTTGGTTTTAGATACCTGAACAAGGCACTCCAAAGGTTTGATTCGAAAGTCGTGGTGCCAACTCAGTTTTGCCTGTTCTCTACCTCGGCCATCGTCGGGTCGAGTATCCTCTTTAGAGATTTTGATGATGTTTCTCTCAGCCGGTTTGTCTTTCTCTTGTATTTTTGCTAGTAAACCATTAAATGTATCGGATCTAATAATACAACTATACCGGCAATTCTTTTTTATCTCAAGATCAATTATCTTTATCTTGGGTCTTTTAATCACTTTCCTAGGCGTCTACCTCCTCACTCCAGCGTCCTGTTCTTCATCGTCATCTCCACCTCCGCACCCGCATCTACCTCTCTCTCTTCCCTCATCACCTTCTCCATCTCATCACCCTTCTCTCTTTCCTCCTTACTCAAGACCATCGTCACCTTCTCCGTCCATTATATCCTCCCATGTACGATCCCAGACACCTACGTTCGGTCACAATCATACTGTAGGACCAACCGCTATCACCTTCACCAGACCTTCCGCAAGAGGTAGAAAGACATCGACAGCGACACTTCGTGGACTTTCTGCAGGTCATTATCTGCTTGTCTCTTCTTCACCTGGAAGGGTCATCGGTGAGAGTTTCGGAACCAGGGATGGTTCGGCTGCTCTCGCCGGTGCCAATATCGGTGCGCCCGGGGGAAATGGAGGTGGGGGTGGTGGGTCAACACATAAGCAGCATTACCATCAGCAGTTACAGCATCAACAACAACAACAGCTGTTACAAGCCGATGAACGAAGAACGCGGAGAGAAAGAAGTTCATCAAGTCCTGGGAGAAGAGGAGACGATCTGTTTCATGGGGGGAGAAGAGAAGGAAATGGAACGTCAGGAAGAGGGAGAGCGTTGACGGATCAGGGTGAGAGATCATAAAGAGACAGGAGGAAGATTAATAAAAAAAATCAGATTGAACGATACAATCTCTTTTAAAAATCCCTTTTGCTATCTTTTCTTGTCAGTCCGTCCATCATCCTTCTTCCTCTAATCGATGGAAGAAGAGAGGTGTCGAAGAAAAGTTGCCTTTACCATGTCACCCGTATATATGTTTATGTATTATCACCTTTTCTATTTTATTTTATTTTATTTTTGACCTTTTCCAACCGAGTGTTGCAACCTTTTGGCAGAAAGAAAAGTTGTCATGATATACTCTTCTTTTCTTGACACTTTACTAGTGAGAGTCCATTCTGCCACAGCCCAACATTTTCCTTCAGCAACTCCTCGACCATTCTTAAACAAGCTTCGGCTACGACTCTATCCCTTTCCGATATCCACCCGGCCCCTTCTGTCTGATGATTAGTCGAAGCAAACACTTTATCCCAAGCTTTTGCTAGTTTAGGCAGATTTTTAACTGTCCAATGTATCTCTCTCAACGCTAGTTCGTCAGGGATTAGTTTCATTCTGATCCCAAGTGAGAAAAGAACGATGACCGGGTCGGAATGATGTGATGAGAGAGGAGAATCAAGAAAAGATTCGATCAATCGGGGAACTAGTGGGAGAGCTTTAGGAAGACCTGGGATGGGATCATTATCTTCCTTGGTTGACGACCACTGCTGACTATGTATGTCTTTCGAGCTGTTATCATCGTTGCTGCTATTGGCATTGGGGGGATTTTTGGGGCGGTCCAAAGTGATAGTGTAAGGTTTAGGTTTAGCTTGATCGACCAAGAGGAACACCTCTCTCAGCCGAGCACGATGAAAGTCGAGTCCAGGACTTGGTATTCCCGCCTTCCACAATGAAGCTAACTCTGGAGGTATGGAAGACCTGATCGAATCTAGTGCTTCCAATAACCAAGCCGAATGTAGTTTGATCTCAGCCGGGCTGAGGCCACTCCACCAGGTATCTTTACCCACCCGAACCGTCCATGAAGAAGGGATATCCGAGGTAAGGAGAGACTCTTGAAGGGAAGCAAATCTGAGGGAAGCACTGGGTGATGTAGAAGACAGTATAGACAGCGCTTGTAGGGATAGCGCGCAAAGAACAGGATCGAATGGAAGTCGGACGAATAGTTGATCGAGAAGAGGGATGCTGAGTCGGAAGAGTGGTGGTTTTGATGAAGAATCATTTGAATGAGAAAACGATAGAGAGCTAAGTTCGGGGAAGTTCGCCGTCGTCGACTTGGAAAATGAGGGTAAGGGAAAGGTCGAGATTTCTTGGCCAATCAAATGTTTGAGGAGTCCTCGAAGAGAAGACAAATATCTTGCAGGAGGAGGCTCTAAGCCGTAGTCGTCCGAAGACACAACGACCTCGCCCAATAGGTGGTACAAATTGAGCCGTTTACAAGTGACTGTTTGTTTCATTTTTAAATATTTAAATCGAAATTGAACGAAGAACGATAATATTTTTTTAAGCATCAGAGTTATTATGTTCTGTTCAATATAAGATAATACGCGATTGACGAACCAGATAGGTCTTCGTAGAACGTAGGCAAAACCGGAACTCGACCAGACTGATAAATTGTTTGTACGAGTTTCATGACTGCTCTCACGTCTTTCTCGTTTTTTGCTAACCATAGCTTACGAATTGGTTCTGGCGCAAGCTGGGTAATTTGGCCTTCAGAATTTTCTAAACGTGAAGAAATGGCAAGCAATATAAAAGAACCGAGTTTGCTGTTAGCTTACGGATGAAATCTTTCGCCTTTACGTGTGGGTAATATTTTACTCAAGTGATGTATTTACCTTTACGAGCAGTTTCTTCCCAGCTATCATCCACAGAAGAGTTTGGCAACTCGTCCAGCGCGCGCAATACCAATTCGCGGTCCTTACTAAATCTGATGCAGATTAATTGAGTTTAGTTCCGTTTTCAATCGAAAAAGATATATTCTAACATCATGGAAGGAATCTAGGCTGAGACAAACATGATGAACGAACCTGTTAAGAAGAATGGTTTGTTGGTCCCTTAGCGCCTGGATGTACAGTCCCACACGAGCCGATTCGATTGTCCCATCTTCAAGGTCCCGGTCGAAAAAGATAATAGATCAACATAATGAGTCTTGTTTGATATCGAGACATACGTTTTGAGATACACTGATAATGGACGAAGTACGAACCGACCAGAGGCAAATCATCTAACGATAATGGCGCATCTAAGTTTAACTTCCGCCATTCACTTCTCAACTTCGCTAATTCTGACTGCCTCTCAGGACCTTTTTGGTGGTCCGTCTCCCCATTTTTTAATCTTTCTCTCTCCAGAGGCGTACTCTCGAAAGGTCTCTGACTCGTTTTGCGAGAAGAAAACTCTTTCGAATTACCGTGACCTGTCTTTCCTTTTCTTGATGCTGGAAGAGGCTCTGAGAGCTGATATTCTCTTGGGGAAGAATCTGGGGAAGAGTTTATAGACAATGATTGACGACGCCGAGCTGATTTCGAGAATTTGTCGGGAGGGCTGACAAAGATCTCAGCTGTATCTTTTGAAGATGATGACGATGAGGACGGAGGAGAATCAGGGTGGCCTAGAGACTCAAATTGGGTGGCCTTCGTTGGGTTGAACGCAGCAGTATCTGTGGAGCTTGGCTGAGATGGAGGTGGAAGTGACGGTCTAGGCGGCAGCGAAAGCAGTGATTTCGACGGCTTGGAAGAAGTTAGTACTTGATCCGATGAAAACTGAGTTTTTGACGAAATATCCTTCTGGTCATCAAAACGAATAGAAGAAAGTTCGGGTTGGCTCCGAAGCTGTATTTGTGATGATGAGAATGAAGGTAGATGGCCTGTCGCTGTTTCAGAACCAGGTTGAGCTGTATAGGAGG
The DNA here is from genome assembly GCA_014825565.1 of Phaffia tasmanica. Classification (NCBI taxonomy): domain Eukaryota; kingdom Fungi; phylum Basidiomycota; class Tremellomycetes; order Cystofilobasidiales; family Mrakiaceae; genus Phaffia; species Phaffia tasmanica. Next base: position 12,653 of record MVAI01000223.1, on the reverse strand, counting down.
GCGAGTTTGGTTTGGAAGTTTGAATATGACTTTCTGTTCGGGCTCCTCTTCGTCGTCTAGTCTGATGGGTATTCCAATATGGCTCGGAAGGATTTATGCGCAAAAAGTGGGAGATAGAGGTTGATTTTGCATTCGGCAAATGATTCACGGTTTTTTGGTCAGCAATGGTAGTGTTGGAGATTGATGGGGACCTTTTAGGATAATCTAGTAGAAGACGTTCATCGAACAAGGTGCTCAAAGGGTATCTCTTTGGGAGAGCTGATTTTAAAAAAGCAGGAGAGTATGAAGATAGTTTTTAACCCATGCCTCTTGTTTCCGTCAAGAAAGAAGCAGCCAGCTAAGGAGAGGTAGTACGACTCACACGCTGATGAATATCTCATGCTCTTGTCCCATTTAGAAGACCTGAATCTAGCCCGGAATTGACTGGGATCTAAGTTTACAACTGGCGATATTCTTGGTGCCATCTACAAGATTGAGAAGAGAGGTAAATAAACAGAATACAATATGAGAAACAAAGGTAAGCGATGGCCGAGATGGTTGCTTGATTGTGAACGAGAGATCGCATATAGACGAAAGGTGGCCCCGGCAAAACGCGCAGTAGCCAATCCCACTTGACATATACAGTACAACTTCCATGCTGGTGTTTTACACCTCGTTCCACATTATATATTCATCATATAAGGATACATCATACAAGAACACAATGCGCTAGCGCTTGACCTTTTTCAATTGACCTCCTCCCCCCGAGGATCCTCCGTTCGTGTCCTTCCGTTTCTTGCTCCCCTCACTGTCGATACTCCTCCAATAATTCTCCAACCTTGTCGCCGCCTGACCTACAGCTGATTCGGGACCATTGTATTTCCTAGCATTGTCAATCACCAGGTGCATATCTGTCTCGAACAAGTCGTAGTTGTATAACGGGTTCGACTGTATGTTCTGTTTGATCATAGATAAACACCGAGGCTGAGTAATGATGTTGGGATAGTCTGGAATGTTGAGCGCAACCACATCCACCTAGTTCGCGAAATTCATAACGATAGGTACAGAAACGATTAGCATGTGTACTTAGGTCCCAATACAATAATAATGCACAATATAAAAACTTACCGGATCTCTGAACCATTCACTGCCATGCCAACGAATAAGTTTGCTAACAATCCCACTCAACTCTTTCTTCTCTTCTGGCAAAATCTCCTTTGATGTCGCCCGGGGCCATTCCACCTTTCGCACATGGTCTTCAACTGAATCCGCCCACTCGGTAGGACCCGTCCCAGGAGGATTGAATTGTCGACAACTAACGAAGAAAAGCTAACTGGGTCAGCAGTCATTCGCGCATCCTCTTCGCTTGTTCTTTGTTGAGAGCGATACTCACTTTGCGAAAATAAGCTCAATATCAGCTCCAAAATCACCCCAAGTGATGTATTTGCCCTTCGAGAGTTTATTGTCCATCGTGGCGAAATCCATCGGACGTTTAATCTCATCATAATATCTACCCATTCAGTGATTGAAAGTCAAGTCAGCTCAAGAATCGTACTCGGATGGCCGGAAGTACGACTACCTACGTTGGGCAACCGTCTCTCTCTGGATCAACAGGTTGGGCAAACTGCATCAAATGCCAACCAACAACCAAGAGTCAACATCAAAGAACGAAGGTCCCGAAGTGAACACGTAGAGAAAAGACTCACGATGAAAGCAGCTGGGATGCGCAAGACCGACTGGATCAAAGTCCTCGCCCTCTTTATAATGATCCGATCCTTACTCTTGTGAAACGTTGGACTTGGCCTAGCTTTTGGAATCGTTGATGGGATGGTCGTTCCCATTGGCCGATCGGGTAGAAGTAAACTGGATGAATCGAAAGTTCCGTTCAGTGATTGATTACCTAATGGCGGGGGCGGATGAGGAGGTGACAGGCCAGATGAGCTTATCAGTGGCGGCGGTGGTAGTGAAGACGGAGGTTGCGGAGGCGTTGGTTGCGACAAAGAGGAAACAAGAGAAGACGGAGGTAAAGGAGACCGAGGTGCGGGATTGGGATGTGATTTGGACCAGGTCTCTGTAGAAACAACAGGAGTAGGAGTAGGAGTAAGAGTAGGAGTAGGAGTAAGAGTAGGAGTAGGAGTAGGGGCCGGAGCAGGAGCAGGAGAATTATTTGCTGATGTCTTGCTTTTCAGCTTGAACTTCTTGACTGGTTCCGCACTAGATGTCGGAACCGGGGACATACTCGCCGTTGATGCTTCCTTTAGTTTCAATTTCTTAGAAGATTCCGACGTGGGTGCAGATGCAGGCGCCAAGGTCGGATTTGATGCAGCGGCATTCGAATACACATCAGGTGCTTTCGACTTCGTCTTTGCAGCCTCGGATTCCTTTGTCTTCGACTTTGCACCAGTCAAAACCGGACTATCCGCATTCTTGAGCTTTATCTTTCCGGACGCCAGCTTGACAGGTTTGATGGCTGATGAAGCTTGTGAGGAAGACAACCCAGTCGTGCTAGCAGATGGCGAAAGAGGTTGTGGGGTCGTATCAGGCAACAACGACGGACGGATTGCCGGGGGAGGCGAGCTACCCATCAAAAGACCGAGCTCTTCATCCAATAGGTCGTCTACTCCTTTTGTCGCTACAGCCTTGACCTTGAGAGAAGGGGTCGATTTGGGTGTAGGCCCAGGAGTCGATGATGGTGTCATGATTTTGACCTTTTGTTTTGGACCCTTCTTCTCTTTAGCAAGAGGATTCACAAATTGTGGGTCACCCTCAACAGGAGCTGGTGCAGAATTGGAACCCGTCGTGGTAGCTGAAGGTGGGGCAGAAGGAGGTGCAGGACTTGAACCGGGAGGCAGATCAGTTGATGTGGCAAGCGGAGTCGAGTTCGTTTTGAGTTTGATGATCGGCCGAGGAAGAGGGGTGATAGCGGTTAGAGCGGGTTTTGTGACAGATACGGAAGCTGGTAACGGAGGAGGAGGCATGGAAGCTATAGGCTGGCCATTGATTGTCGATGCTTTCTTTATCGACACTTTTGGGATAACAAGTGCGGGCGTGGGCGTAGGTATGGGCGCGGGCGTGGGTGCTGACGCCGATACAGGCGTTGGTGTAGGCGCGGCGGGAACGATAGATCCACCATCACCATTAGCAGATAGAACATCTGAACAAAGAACCAACGATATATCAAGGTGAGTATTCGCCTCGCTTGATAACATTCCATAATCACTTATGAACTCCAAGGTTGATGGAAAGGCAGTCAAAACTCACGATTCAAGATTTCCCATTGCTTTTCGAAATATGCGTCAAACTTTTCGCTGAGTTTGTACAAATGGGACCCAGGTTGGTTATAATGCATAGAATTTGAAGGTATTAGTCGAACATCGGTGGCAAAAGCAAATCGGTCCGGGTATTGCCCATCTTCAAGTTTAGCCTTGACTGTAGACAGGTCCATCGGATTTTTGACCACAGCGAAGTAGCTAATAACCAGCAAGACCGGACTCTGTTGTGAGCATATAATGACAATGACGAAGCTGATAAGATTCTATCAACAGCAAGATGAGAACTCACTCTAGAGCGGAATCCCTTACAGGGTCCACAGGAATACGGAAGTAAGCTGATGACTTGTGCGTTTCCTATCGTAAATCCGACAACAATATGTCAATTAGCAGGAGCTACTAATCAATTGTTATGGAACCTAGGAGGGACGAACCAGCTTTCGCAACATCGACCGACAAGCCACCAAATCCATTTCGGATAAACCAGACTTGCAAGCTTTGATCACAGGCTTCGATTTTTCCTTCTTTTTCTTCACCTTGGTTGTCTCTTGCGGACTTTGACGAGGGATGACCACCTTCAGTGGGTTTGTCGGGATCGCCGAGGCAAATTCGATGTTTTCCTGTATAGGTGTAGGTGGAGCTATATTCAAAGAATGCCACAGGAGAAAAGAAGTTGATTTGTCAATTCATGAACAAATGAACCGAGCAAAGCAGATCGTCGAATAAAAGAGAAAAAGAAGAAACTTGCCGTTCCCAGTAAAGAGCTTGATCCTCGGCGTAAGCAATGGAGTCGTTGGCTCCACTGAAGGCGTTGGCTGAAGATGAATGACTAGCTTGGGCATTGTTTCTTCTGCCGGACGAACGAGCATGTCGGCTAACTGAATCATAGACCACCGGACATCAAAATCAACTTCGGGAGACCTGATTGAATTCCGTTCCAAGACAATATTCACAGATGAGTCTCAGAAAAAACAGAGAGAACCAAAACATGTTGAAAAAGAAAAGCCCAACTAACGCAATAACTCCCATGATACCCTCTCTCATGACAGCCGACCGACCAATCTCCTTTTTCAATGCCTTCAAAGAAGATTCCACCTCGTCCACTTGAACTTTCAATTTTAATCCTCCTCCTGAAGCTCCGTCTCCACCTGTTGGCCCGCCTCCACTTCCATCCGCTTCGGTTGAATTCTGTACAATCACGGGCGTATGGGACATCTTGACGCTACCGACAGAAAGAGCTATGATAAAGGCTTCGGAAAGGGCAGAAGCAACATGTCGACGAACAAGACGGGATAGGTCTTTAGTGATCACTCTGAAGATGTAACCAGCTACTTCTGCTTTAGACGCAGGGCCTAGGCAGAGAAGAAGGCAATCAAATGCTGTCAACCGTACGGGGACGTAGTTACCCTCTCTGTGTTTCGGTTTTTAACAGAACATCAAGATGAGAGATGAAAAATCAAATTGAGTTGTGTGAAATCACATTGAAAACAAACTCACCGAGTATAGACCAGAAATAATCGAACGTCATTTGGAATTAGGTTCGCTAATGTCGCCTTGATCTTCCACTGATGGAAAGTTAATTAAAATCAAATCCAACGAAAAAGAAATATGTTGTACACTGTCAGAAAAAACATAGGAAAGATCTGATGAAACGAAAATATACAACGAACCTCCAGTCCAGCTAAAGTGACAACATTGTGGAAGGAAGGCACTAGCCTGTCCATTTCCATATATCTGTCAACCTGGTCCGCCGCCTGTTCCAGTAAAAGGATACTTGTTTGATGATCCGGTTTTGTCAAATCAGCAGCCGCTGGTGAAGCTCCACCTAATTCGACAGAAGCTGTAAGGACAAGACAATAGCCTAGACAGGCGATGATGGTGGCAACATAGGAGCTATCCGAGTACTGAGAGCGCCACAAAGAAAGGAAAAGGACAACAACAGATTGCTATCAGCGGAATTTACTATGAGAAGACCTTGCGCGGAGATGCTGACCTTATTGACGGAGTTGTCGTTGTACTTCAAAAGATCCACTAAGAATTGTCGAACGACTGGCCAACTAATCGCTTCCCTAGATGAACCTCTCGTTTGAACGTATCTCGAGAGCGCGATAAGAACCGCCTACGTGATTGAAGATTTTTAAAAAAACCAAAGAAAAAGATTGAAATATTGATAATTAGAAGTTTGAGCAAGGTTTCCCGTGCTGGCGGAAAAATGAAAAGCCGAAAGAGACGACAAACCTTGCGAACGAAATATTCTGCAAAATCTGAAAAATCGTTAGGCTTGGGAATGCACCTAAAGGCCGTATGAACCATTGGTTCTTCGCCATCTAGAGGCGGATAGCAGTACCTGCTTTGAAAGATCTTGAACAAAAGGAATAGACCGAGGTGGTCTTGGTCGTCCTTGGGAGCTTTATGCGAGGGCTGTAGCAGATGCCGTAGAGCACAAAGACAAAAATTAAGGGACGATTTTCTTTCATTTAAAAAGGACCTGAGAAAGGGATAACGTACAACTTGTAGAGCATCGGCGGCCTCCATTCGAATTCGATAGAAATAGTTTGTCACAAGCACAGTTTTACCTAACGTACTAGTCACAACGGGTGTCGGGTTGTTTCTCAGCGCGTGAATAGCCTTGATACCAAAGAGATATATTGAAGAAAGAAAAAAAAAAAAAAAAAGGAGAAAAAAAAACATGCAAAATCAGTTTAAATCATGGTGAAAAAGTTCAGAAGAAAGAGAAGACGTACTTCGACTTGAGCTACAACATCTCGATCTCTTTGCAATTGATTGACCCAATAGAAACTGGGTTGATCGAAAACAACCTCGGCTATCCATTCAAAGTCCGCGTCCAACCTAATCCATTCGTAAGGTGCTCCGACCATCGTGTTTTCTTCCTCCTCTGTCCAGTCTGCTACTCTCCATCTTTCTCTCTCTTTCTCATCTTCCCAAATCGCGAGATCGAACCCAAGATCGAGCATGCCCATCGCCTCGGCAGCATCGGCATCACCGGCTGCAGCAGCTGCAGCAGCTGCTTTCCGAGCTAGGTATCGTTTGGTGTTTCGTCGTACTCGTTTATACTTGGTGTTAAAGGGAACATCATACGTTTTGAAACCTTCTCTGATATCAAGAACGTGCTCGTATGGCGTGCCGTCTGCTTCGTGAATTCGGACTGTCATTTGGCCCTTTTGAGAAAGAATACGCGACAAAAAAAATCAGTGATTTTTTCTTTTCCTTTCAACAAAACCAAGTGTGGAACCAGAGGAAGAAATGATGTCAAGTTGACCAACCTCGAACGCTTTGGTCGGTTTCCAGAAACTCTCTCTGACTAAATCATCCTTCTCGAAATCTTTTGCCGGCACCTTTTGTCTGACCGTCATCTCGACCAACATCTTCTTCTTATTGAATACCGCTGTGACATCGAATCTAGGAGATCCACTGCCCCATACCCATTGTTCTGCAAACGCCCTAGTATCTACTCCACTGATCTTTCTGCACATTCTAAAGAACGCTTGGGTAGACAGTACGTTGTTCGTCAACTCGCCAGTGAGAGCTGAGAGAAAGATCTTTGGGATTACTCTGGATAGACCGAGAGACGTTCCTGTTTTACCTAACCGACGGTCGAGAATGAACAACACAAGGGCGGACTTCAAATTGAGGAACGGAAGAGTCGCTGCATCCGGAGGGGTGGTTGATCCGGGCATACAAATTGGGAGTTGCGACCCGTTATCCATCCGAGCGCAACGGTCTCTATCCATCTTCAATCTAAACCGATACTCATTGTTTCCTAATAGCTTTCTCATGAACTGTCCAGTGATGTACAGCCCCAAGCCGTTGATGAGCCAGGTATCCGACCACATCTTCGGGATGATGTTGATTCCAACCCATTGAAAAGCAAGCGCATGAGCGAGAAGATGTCTGGTTTCGTAAGCTTGATCGATCACGTCTTCTGGAAACAATAGGTCGACGTTGGCAATCGCCATCCCTGCTCCAGAAGTGCACACCTCGAGCGGCTCGTCTACGAACACAAGATTGTAGGACGAATAAGGATATGATCCATACTCGGCAGAGTAAAAACTCATTGCCTTTCTCAGGAACGCAATCGAGTGTTGAAGCATATGCGACGTGCCAGGTAATGTGAAGATGTGCATCGGGGGTTGGGATGAGGACGAAGGGTCATCTTCTTGGGCGTCTGGCCCTTCTGGCTCTATTTCTTCTTCCTCGACAGGTGGTTGACCATCCATGAAGGTCAAGTTGGCTGACGGGGATGAAGGGTTCGCTGTATTTGCAGTAGATGGATTTGGAGCCGAAGTGTTGGCAGACGGAGGATTTGGCGTTGGAGGTAACGTGAGCACCTCAAAAGGACCGACAGCAAAGGTGATATGTTGAACTGTTGTTGGGATCGATTGAACGAATCGAAAGATGGACTTTGTGGATACCGAAGGATGAGAAATCTTTGGGCGCCAGTAAGCAAGAATAAGTGGGTCAGCAAGCGCAAAAAAAAAGGAAAAAAAAAAAAAAGCAGAGTACAGCCAGACAGATCATAGGTGTGAACATGGCCAGGAGACTCACATGTTCTACCAAATCACCACTACAAGCGACTACGACGGGTCTTCCTTCCCCCTCGCCTCTCTCTTCGTCCCCAGCAAGAATGCCTCTTGCCCGGTCCTTGCCTTTCTGCCGTTTCTTTTTTCCGTATGACGGATCATCTACCCATCTCCGAGGAACAATAAAGTCAAGCTCCCACGTGCACCTTTCCCACATGTTGTCTACACATGGCAACCAGCAACGGGCAGCGTCGGGCGTGGTTGGCGTGGTATATATATGCGGGACGTGCTGCAACAGTTGCGATCGAGAAAAGAGTAAGGAAAAGAAGTAAGTAGTCAGAACTATTGGCCAATCGCCAAATCAATCAAACGACCCACGAAAAGGAGAGAAAGAACCCACCCAATCGTTATCACCTCCTCGGCCAAACCAAGCAAGACCTTCACCTCCGCATGCGACTTCCCAATCGATTCTAACGATCAAGGGAACAAAGTCAAGAAGAGTGGTCGCCTCCGCTTTTGCCCCTGTGGGTTGCATGATGAGAATGCCATTTTTTTCCGACAAACTCTCCAGTTCTCGTCTTGTCTCTGCCTTCTTTTCGTCCTCAGTCATCAGACTAGTATCCTTTCGTTGTCGTTCGAGTAAACTCGGTTTGAGCCTGACGGCAAGCTCACCCTGTTCACCCTCGGCAAAAGCGGCGAAGGCCTTTCGTTTTGCCTCTGGAAAGGTGTGAATATCTGTGGGCTTGGAGAGTGAAAGAGAGGCAAGAGGATCATTATGGGTGAACTCTGCGACAGCGGCAGCGGTAGTGGGCGAAGAAAAGTCAAGCGGGTCGTCCGGGGGTTTGATGGATGAGTAAACCGCAACTTGTTTGACGCGACCTTGACGGAAGTTTAAGAAAACCGTTCGGAGCTCATCAGAGGTGGGTACGATCGTCAGCTCGGTGATACCAGAGAGGACACCGAGGGAGAGAGAGACATCGATCGTGACTTTTTGATGGGATAGATTGAACCCTCTGTGCGGATTGACGATGGGGTCTGGTAGCGTGGTCGCCTGGGTCGAATGGGATGGGACGACCATGACGCGACGATTGCTGATCTAAGTGAGGACCCAACGAAAGAGTGATAGAATGAAACGATGCAGTCGGGACCGATCAAGTTCAGGGTATGATAAAGAAAAGGAAGGTGGCCGAACAGAGGGATCAGAAGGGAGGGGTTGAAGAAAGGTGAGGCTTGATGAATTAGGTTGTCAGGGCAAGATTCGGACGTGACTGAATCTGTTGGAAAGCAAAGAGAAAAGAAAGACCGAAAGAGAGAGAGAGAGAGAGCGAAAGAGAAAAAGAGATCCACAGAAAGAAGAGAATAGGAATGAGAAAAAGGGAAAAGAACAAGGATGGAAAGCGATCCAAGAAAGGAAAGCCAGCCAGCCGAATTTGAATGCTGGTATGGTGTGAGTGGTGGGTGTGTAGAGAAACAGAACGAATGTTGAACCGAGATGGAAACAAGGCGGATGGAACAAAGTTAGAAAGACACTAGACAAAGTTTGTAGTCTTTTGGGAAATATTTTCTAGTCTTGTATTGCAAACCGTCTGTATTCGTTCTCATTAGAGACGTTTCACGTTGCTTTCTTCTTCTTCCTCCTTGACCGCATACACCCCATCTGACGGGATATACCTATCAGACCGCATATACCCATTCATCCCTTCATCTTCTTTAAGAAGCGTATACGGCTAGAATCGTCTGATGTCTTCCCAGGTCGAATCTCCTCGTTCGATCCTGCCATCTGTTTCTAGACTTCTGGATCTGATCTCGGCCTCTCAATACAAAGATCCAGCAGATCCATCCCGGTCGGACGCGAGGAACGTAGAAATCGCGAGTCTCGTTGGCTCGATAAAATCTCAGTTCGATCAAGCTCTAGAATACGCGAAAACGTTACCGGGTGGAGACGTAGGAGAAGATCAGGTCGAGGATATCATCCGGGTGTTGGAGGCCAGGGCTAAAGAGCAGAAGTAAGCTTTTTTGAGGTTCCTTTCTCTGTCTCTTGTTTGTTCTCATCCGTGCTTCTTTCTCGTTCTGGATAATTCAAGGCGGCTGGCATCTGTCTTGGCAGAACTGGAGCTACCAACCGCTTCGTCACTCTCATCGTCCTCTCAGAACAAGATGAATGGAACGCATCCCAATGACCTCCAATCCTCTTGGACCGAGCTCTAGGCTCTTTTTCTTGTCTTGTCTTGTCTCTATTAGTTTGACTATCTGGTGATTCTTTCAAAGGATTTGCCTGGTTCATTTACAGAATCAACTTATGTATCAATAACTACTCCTCTCACCAATTTCTTTCTTTAACCAAAAAAAAAAAAAGAAGAAAGAAAAAAAAAAGATAACTTTACAATATCTTTTCGAATCAGAAGAGTACGAGAAAAAAAAATGTACAAGTTCGACCTCTCCTCCATACACATGCCAAACCTCAAAAAGACGTTTAGAGGACGACTCCATGAACTACGTCTCCCATCCGGTTTGCCCACTTTTTCACCTCTCCTTGCTCACCCATCATCGTCAGCCGGGCTTGGACACCTTTATATGTGCCCTTGGAAGCCGCCGGAAGGGGCGTCAGGGTGTATCGACCGAAAGCCCAGTTCAGGATGTGGATTTCTCGCTCCGCTGCCGCCGATTCCTGTTGATGAGCAGTTTCTGTCTGATCTGCTGGTGATGATTCTGTTGAGGGCGGCAATGGTTGAGCGGAGAACGGAGTGATACTAGCCGACGAAGCTTCTTCGGCGCTAGGAGCCAACACGTTCAATAGACCTTTGACCCGGTAGATGGACGGTGGGAGGGTATCCAAGAAAGCCTTGACGGTTGCCCACTCGATCAAGTCGTCTTTGGACTCTTCCTCTGGTTGCGGCTCTACCGTGGACGACTCGCTTTTGGCACAACAGCCTGAGCCGGCCGCGTGAACGTGTGCAGCGCCGGCTGTCGGCTTTGGTTGAGGCCAAGCCGATCGATCACCACCTCTGTAGACTCCGAACGTCTCGACCTCGGCGTTGTGGTTGCTGCTTCCTTCTTGCCAGCCGGCAGCTTTAAATTCGGCCTCCTCGGTCTCTCGCTCGAGGAAGAGTTTCGAGTCCAGTCCGAACAGGACGGAAGGTGTCAGTGGGTTGGCTTCAGAGTGTCGGAGTTTGGGCGTTTCGTCGTTCTGTTCCGGTTGAATGATGGAAGCGCACAGAGAGAGAGAGAGAGAGAGAGAGAGAGAGAGAGAGAGAGAGAGAGAGAGAGAGAGAGAGAGAGAGATGAGACATTTTCGTCCACGAAAAAAAAAGGGATTTCTTCGTTTTGATTTGATTCTAAGCGAACGAAACAAGATAGACGTACGAGAGTATACAGATGATCGAGAACATTGTCGAGCTGTCTATCGTTGACGACATCCCATTTGTTGAGAATGATGATATCGGTGTATTTCGCTTTTAGCGATTCAAAGAGAACAAAGGAATGATCAAGTAAAGAGACAGTTAGATCAGCGCGCCAGAAGGAGATGGCCCAAGAAAGGAAAAGAGAAGAAAGAAAGAAGGAGAAAGGAAAGACGAACCTTGCATCTTGGCGGTAGGCGACGTATCCTCGTAACCCGTAAAGTTAACTGAAAACGATGATTTCGTATGACCAACCCCAACAAGTCCCTCGATCTGATTAGTAAGGAGCGAACCCTCCAGGCAAGAGTACGACGACAAGCAGACCGACGATACCAGACGAGAGAGAAGCAGAAGAAGAAAAGAAAGGGGAACTGACTGCAATCGATCACGGTGAGAACAGCATCGAGCGTCAGGCCACCGGCGGTCTCTCTCTCTAATTCTCTTATTTGCCAAGCCAATGTAGCAGGGAATGCAGAGCCTGAGCTTTCCACGATGATCCGATCCTTTGAAATTCCCAAAGCGCCGTATCAACACGAAACGAAAGAGAAGTGCCAGGTTGAGATAAACTGGTCTTCTTTCTTCTCCGAAGGGGGATCTCGAGAGAAAGGGAGAAAGAGAAAGAGAGAAAGAAACAGACGAAACGACGAACAGGATTGAACTTCTCTTTGATCTCGAGTAAAGCATTCTTCATCTGCCCGACCATCACACAGCACAAACATCCGTTCAAGATCTATGTTGGCCCAACGTTCGTTCGTTCGTTCGTTCGATAGGTAGACAATCAAGAAGGAAGAGGAGAAATGGAAAGTTTAGAAGCAAGGAGAAATCATGATGAGCATTCTTCCAATCTATGACCCATCCACTTCTTCCTTGATCGTTCAAGAAAGACAGAACGAAAAGAAACGGAAAAGAGACAGAAGCCTGGGAGAGGTGAAGAGACGGGTCGGACGTACCTCTTCGACACCGGTGATGGAAGGGGAATCCGTCAAGAGTGAGTCGACTATTTATTATTTGTTTATTTGTTCGTATCGTTCCCACACGGACAAGCGAGGGATTAGTTTCCCCAACAAATGTGTGATCGTCAAGAAAGAAAGAAAATGAAACCCCTGGTCAGTCTTGACACCGAACGAAACCGAAGGTGGAGAGAAGAACCTGAAAAAAAAAAATGAAAAAAGGGAAAAAAGGAAAGCCCACGAACCTTCAACGTCTCCGAACTCATTCTTCAACAGACAAACTTTATAGTCCGGCTTGAGTTGCTTCAATATCGAGAGGATCAACGTCGTCTTGCCTGCGCCTAGGAATCCAGTGAGGACGGTGACCGGTGTGGATTTCGGTTTCGTCATTTCGTGTTCTTGTAGAAGGTGTGTTTTATTATTATTATTATTATTATTATTTATTTTAATAAAAATAAAATAAGATAATCGTCTTTTTTTTTTTTTTCTGGTTAATCTCCCCCTCTTGTTTTAGTG